>MCJB01051740.1:14873-26768 GCA_002018475.1 Nicotiana obtusifolia
TACATGGCAGCAGTTTCCACCTTCGTAGCTTCTTCTAGGCCTCCCACGGTATCGAAGTATTGTTCGATGTCAAAGATGAAGTTTTCCACTTCTTTGAAATTCCGAGCTCCACTGTATGTCTTTGGCTCGAGAATTTTCAGGGGGGGGGGGGGGGGGGCAAAGTTCAAAGCACCCCCGATTTGGTTCCTGCCTCCTCGAAGCAGGCCTTGTAAAGCAGCATTGACAACGTTGAGCTGGCCTGTCAAGTTGTCTATAGTTTGTTGCATGGCAGTCACCCTGTCTTCCTCTTGTGCCCTGTGGGCTAAATCCTCGGCACGCTCCTGTTGGAGGCCCTCAAATTTCCCAAAAATTTCCGGCTGCCTCTGTGGCTACCGTTTGACGGTCTCCTTCAGAGTCGTGACTAATGTTTTCTATGTCAACTTCGGCCTGGAGCACCATGCGGTCCAGGTCGTCCAACCTTTGCACTAGGCTGGTCTTTAGATCAAGCACCATTTCCACGATGGGCCGTAATACATCAGCCGTCTCCTCAAGGGTCGCGATGCGATCCCCATGATTCACCATGATCAGAAAGGGTGGTAATTGCAATGTTATCCCTCATCCAATGTCGAGCCTACGCTCTGATATTAACTGTTACGTGGCGCCTTCCTGAGATTCATTGGAAAGGAAACGTAAGGCTAAGCAATCGATGGCGATTGCTGTCAGTCAACTGAGGTCCCCTCCATACACTAGACTAGATTGTCAGTGCCGTACGGGAAAATCAATGTCATATTGAGAGAGCAGAAAAGAGAATTGAGAATGAGAAAAAAGCTTGATTGCATTAATGAAAGCTATTATAGAAAAGCAATACGGTGTCGAGGGGGAGAGACACCAGTACAGAGAATTGTTTGCTTGCTAGAAAGTTTTGATTTCTTGATCCCCCTACTAATGCTTAAAAAAAAAAAACCAAAGTTACATGACTTGACCTAAATAAGCTGTAGAAGCACACTAAAAGAAAATGAAGTAAACCTACTCTATATTTATAACGAAAAGGACTTAGTCCTCTACAAGGTAGAAACAAGTCCGTTTGCAGCAACTTTATGTTTAGCATCAGGGTCTCTGCGCGGCGTTGTTTGCGCGCGCCGCACTGTTGGCATCTGCCTGTGGCTGGGCGCTGGCGATGTCTATCGGTGGGGCGACAGAAGCACCCGTGCGCTTGTGACTTGGAGGTGCCGAGACCACGGGGTCGACCGTGATGCTGGGCGTTGGGAGACTTGCCAGGACACTACAGGACATGTCCAAGGAATCATGGGGCATGACTGAAAAACTGCCAATGACATTGTAAATACAAATTTGCGTTGCAATATAGTGTTGCGTTTTCATCTTACACCACTTATTAGATGCCGGGTTCAGATCTCATCAAAAACCCTCCTCACGTCTTCACTACTTTTTTTCATTCGCCGATAGTACTCCCATCCAAGATAAAAGAAAAAGGATTTAAAAAAGAAGGATGAATTAAAAGTAACATATAGATAAATGTGGTGTTTAGCATTCAGTTTAATTCCTGAAAACCTTATCCTCTCTACGATTGTTTTTGTTATCACCAAAAAATGGACTCCCTTCTTCTTACCTCTTCCCCTGATATCGGAAATTTGCTCAGCTCCTCCTCTCCTTTCTCTAAATGTTATCCTTCCATTTCTTCAGCAAACGGGCACTCTTCTTTCTTCCTATATTTTCTCCACAAGAACCCATCCTCACAGAAACTTAGGACCTCAGTTATTTCTTCAGCATCAAACAACAACAAGAAGAAGAAATCTGATTCCCATAGTTTTGTTCCTAAACCCGATGAAGCCACTGGTCCTTTTCCTGAAGCTGTGCTCCTTAGAGAGGTTACTTCCTTACTCTATAATCTCTCCCTTCCCCCCAAGTAATTAGAATTTAAAAAAACAAAACGTTCTTGCTTGAGCAAATTTTGTAGGTTAATTATAGTTTTAATTTTCACCCATATGTAATTTTAGTTTGTTTGTCCGGAATTCTGAACAATCTTTGAGCCTCGCCCATTTCAAAACTGTTGCTTATTTCCTTAAAAAGATTGAGAAAAAAGAATAAAAATATGGAAAAGATTGACTTTTTATTGGGGTTACAGCAGTGGACTAGTTTGTGGTAATGGTTGCACATGTTTAAATTTTTCTTGCTTATATGTATGAATTTTTATGTAATTTGAACCCTTTGAATATTGCAATTTATTCAATTTTTCAGAGGAAAACGAATTGAGAACGCTTTCAAACATATTACGATTTCCTTGAAAATTTTGAAAAGAAAACAATAATGATAATCTTAGTGGGTACACCACTGGACTAGTTGGCGGTTAAGGGCAGGACATAAGTCCAATTTTCTTTTGCTTATGTATATGAGTTTTGATTTGATTCGAACCCTTTCACTTTGAAAATGCACTTTTAAAATTTTGCAGAGGAAGGTCCAAGAAGACGGTAGACTTCTACCTGAGTTTGCAGATGCTGAAGAGAGTAAGTCATTATTTGGTTACGAATGACATGTTGCCCATTGATATGTTATTATGTGAATACTTTTCATTCTTTAGAGGCTGATGTCACTAACCTTTGGGTCTAATTTGCAGAGGAACTTTTTGAGGCTCTAAATCTGCAGCTGGAGAGTGATCTGAATGTGAAACAGAGTAAGTATGAGCTTCATATCTAAAATAGGAAAATGCTTAAACTTATAGATAGTAGCTGGATATGTTGTCTTCTTTTCTTTCTGCATTTCTTCTTCTAGGAAGGATGGTGGAAGCAAAGGATCCATTTAAGGGATACCAAATAGTTGTGATTCATTGTTGGGAAATGTGTTATGGTTACAATTAGATTAGGTTTGGGCAGAGGTAAGTGTGAGTTTGGAGAACCTTCTACTTTTAGTGACCAGTATCTTTATGAAACTGTCCAAATATTACGAAGTATATATAGATGATTCATACCACTAATTTCAATTACTTCTGAATTTGAGACTTTTTTGATTGACTGATAGAATATAGGACGAAAGGTGGAATCCTCATAGATTACTCAGTGGATGGGAAATGTGTTGTGAATTAGCATTTTGGATTCTGTGCAACATGTCATCTGCACAATAATATCTGTGTTGTTTGTTAGTGCAAGTAGAAGGAGATGCTTTAGATTGTGTTTTGTTCAACTGAGCTAAGGAGTGCTGAGCTGCCAATGGCTAGAATCTGTTATTGGCTCAGGTATTTAATGTTTTGTTTCGTCCAAGTTCCAACTATCTATGAATGAGCTTCGGGGATCTGTCGCCTACTTTTCTTGAAGACTCAGCTGTAAGATTATAGGCCACCCTCTTTATAATTGAGAAGTTGACACCAGATTCTTGGTCGTTGGAAGCTAAATATAAGATTGTATCAGATTAAAGTAGCTTGCCAGGTCTCATGAATTCTTGCTAATATTGCTTGTACATGTTAATTAACTCACTTAATGGAATTGAAAGAGTGCAGCAAAATTAGCTTGAAATCTATTGTTATGTCTCCATTCTTTTCCTATCAGTTTATAGTTGAAATGATCTATTGACTTCACTGTGTGCAGTGAGACACTATGAAGTGGTATATCTGATTCATGAGGATTGTGCAGACGAGGTCGAGAGTGTGAACACGAAAATTCAAGGTTAGCCGTCCCTTTTTCATATATCAACCATCTATTTGTTCTACAAAAGTTCTTGCCGTGTGTTGTCAAATGTGATAGTGTGTTTACCAAGTTCTTTTGTTAAACTTATATAACCCTTCATTCCAATTTGGAAAGAGATGAGAATGGTGGAAATCATGTCAAAAGCTAGTATTTCAGAAGTGGTTCCAATCTACCACATGATGCAACAACCACAGTTCTGCTCTCTTGATCCCTATTGTCTTAAAAGTTGATAGCTTTTAGTTTCCTAAACATCATCACTTTTTCCCTGTGATTTACGTTTCTGTTTTCTACTTGGTGACTAAAATGTCCTGAAACTTCTGACATTTTTATAAACATGCAGAATTTTTGAAAGAGAAGAAAGGGAAGTTGTGGAGATTCAGTGACTGGGGTATGCGTAGACTGGCATACAAGATTCAGAAAGCATCACGAGCTCATTACATTTTGATGAATTTTGAGTTGGAAGCCAAATGGATTAACGATTTCAAGAGCATGCTTGACAAAGATGAGAGAGTCATACGACATCTAGTGATGAAGCAGGACAAGGCAGAAACAGAGGATTGTCCTCCTCCTCCTGAGTTCCATACCTTGCGTGCTGGTATGGATGATGAAAATGAAGAGGACATGGATGATTTTGATGCCTATGAGGAAGACGATTTGGAGGGTGAGGATGACATTGATATGGGAATGTATGATGATGATACTGATGGTGTTATTCTCGTGGATGTTGACGATAATGTAGATGGTTGGGACAGTAGAAACAGTCAGCAAATTAATACACAAGATAAGAAAAGGAAATTGAGTGTGTGAACATTAGTTAGTACTTATTTTGCTCACTATCTTGGAATTTTGGTTACTTATAATTTTATCATTAGATTATAGTTTCCTGAAGTTGGTTGGTTTTTACGAGGCGCCCTTTCCGCTTGCCTTTACTTTGAACCTGTCCAGCTAAAGGAGACTTTGATAATCCATCCAATAATGCCATGGTCCATGCTCAATGCTCTACGTGAATCCACCGTTCAAAGATATCACACCAAAGTTGTACAGTTAAGACCAGTGTTGGTGCTTCTCAATATGGGTTTGTTCTATTTATCGTATTGGAGGTTATTGTCACGCTCCAAAATGGATTGCTACGTGGCTGGCACCTAGTACTACCAACTTGCACCGAGTGAACCATTAAAGTATAAAGCAAACCCAATTTTTCTCATATATTTCAATTCATTTAATTAGTGACAATATTAAATGATACAAGTGAGGTGTTCTTTATTTGATTTAGAGTATCGAAACATAATCCAAGACATAATTAAGAATGTCACTGGTGAAGCCATCTGAGAACCCACAACCCAAAATTATAACACAGCTCATCTATGGAGGCTCTAGGACGCTATAAATGAATAGATAATAAAAATTGGAGCACAACGTGATCCCACGATCTCAAAAGGGGCTCACCAAAAGTGAAGGGTTCAGGACTCCTTGTTCGCTTGCAAACCATCCTGCTCCTAACCAACTGCTAAACCTGACCCCATTAAATAAATGATGCTCGAGTACAGACACTCAGGCATGCGTCATCACCTCCACTCCTGGTGGGGCAAGATTTATATATAAGAAAATATACTAAATGCATGATGGAGATATCAAGTGAACAGTTTAATTTATCAAAGCTTTTAAATGAAAACATTTCAAATGCTTAGCAGCTGCGCGAAGTTGCGTGTTAACGCATCGTTTTCTTGCTTGTTAGCGCTTGTATTAGGTCGGATACATTTACATGAAATCAGTTCAGTTACAGCTATGTGCCACCGGGTCGGGCATAACTTGAGAAAGTCGGAACGGAGGCAGTATGAGGTCGAACTTTCCCGGTCCGAGATTGAGAGGTCGGGTACGACAGTTGGAGTAGCCGGGACGGAACGATCGATATAGTTGACCGAGGAGTACTAAGAGATTGAGGACCGGCCTCAAACCGCGTATCTCGCCACTCACCGGATATTTCGCCAACAACTAATTGTTATAACCGTCATAGCCGTTATGCCATGATTTGAGGAGATTCCATCCCGAATTTTAAGGGATTTATCTTGTAATTAGTTATTTACCTTATTTGGAAGTCTGGTTTTTAGCCTATAAGAGGCATACTTTGTACACCATGAAAGGACAATTTTTTTTCTCTCATCTGAACCATTAGTTTTGTAATTACTATTGACACTATTCATACGAGGATTCCACCATTTTCTTATTGTTTATCTCAGTACACAGT
Organism: Nicotiana obtusifolia; assembly: GCA_002018475.1. Lineage (NCBI taxonomy): Eukaryota > Viridiplantae > Streptophyta > Magnoliopsida > Solanales > Solanaceae > Nicotiana > Nicotiana obtusifolia. The sequence goes on from MCJB01051740.1 coordinate 20,793, forward strand.
CTTTATTTCTTCTTGCATTTCAGTTGATCTTTCCATATTGTTATTTACTATTAAATTAGTTTACGGATCCTTAGCACTACGAACAAATTCAATTGTTATCCGATTTTAAGGGTAAACAACGCTGGCTTTTGATTTTTGAAAGAAAGGGCAGAGCTTGAGAAGCAACGCGAGCCTAGAGTAGCACCCTATTATGTTTTTTGAAGCCCCTTTGATATGTTATTAGTCAAGCGCTAGCACCCCTTTAGAGTAAGTCTTTTCTGTTATCAATGAAACCGAAAGAAAGAAAAAAAACCAATGCAGAACCTGTGGTCGTCTCAAAATAGAAAGAGGTGCAGACATCCCAACATGAGGTGTTCCAAAAGGAACTTAAGAGAAAAGAATAGGACTGGTGCGCACTCGACGAAAGAGCTTTACAAGCGGCATTGCCCTTCTTCACTCACGTGATATTGTTGGATCGGGCTTTCGTCTTTCAAGGTGAGAACAACAGATTCAATATCAATAGTTGTGGATTCGATTCTTATTCTTATATATGCAACCTAAGCAGCTACTTTTGTTCGTGCATATCTTAAATCATGCTTTTCACATGTTCGGCACGCTAGAGGGTGACGAAGGAACACTAGTTCTATTGGCTCTAATCATGCATTCTTCCTAGCAACCGAGTCGATGTCAAAGAACCCGAGCGAGGGCCTTCTCTGTGCGTTTATGTGCAGTTAGGGGAGTTGCAGGACTAATTAAATTTCCATAGCTATAAGTCCTAGACTAGAAAGGAGATTTGCTTGGTGTTAAGTGAACTCTACTAGATGCAGTTGCCCGATAAAATTCAAAAAATGGGAGGGTTTCGTATCTATCAATTCGATCAAATAGACTGAGCAAATTGTCACCGTTTATAGATATTGAAATGAATGCCTTCCCATTATTAACTCCTATCTACCCTATTCTATGAGAAGACAAAGTAATTTCGTATATAAAGATATGAGTTTCCGAATTTAGATTGAATTTACATCTCCTAAAAACTATACGCATTCGTATTTCATTTGTGCTTTACAAATGACTATGTTGATGAAATGGGACCGAAACAAGTCAGTAAGGCATCAAGTTGTAAGCACAAGATTCTTTAAAGACACATTTATCTTTAAGGTGTGATAAGCGTCACCTAAATCATTAAGGCATCTCTAGTGTTGTTTAATTTTTAATCTCAATATCCACATCTCATAAATTTCAAATAGCGGCGATATATTCATTCAATTATTAGCCAAGGACAAAACGGTACAGTCTTTCCACATATGTTTTAATGTTACAATTATAAAGTACACAACCCATCCGTCTGTGGTTCAATGGTACGATAATATAGTACATATGCCTTCCGTCTATGTTTCTAGTAGTTCGGTAATAGAGTACATATCCAATCCGTCTATATTTTCAGTAGTACGATAGTATAGTACATCGTCCTTCCATTAGAGTACATAGTTCATCCGCCTATGTTTTCAATAGTATGAAAATAAAGTACATAGCCCTTGCGTCTATATTTCATTGGCACCACAATCTACCAATTCTTTTTTTTTTTTGATTAAAATGATTTTATTATTTAGATATTAAAATTTACATAAAAGGAGGGGGACATAAACCTTACCTCCCCAATAAAATACAAGTACTTTGTCTTAAAAATAACCAAAAGGTGATAGATTTGCCTTTGTGGATCAAAAGATTCTAGAGTTGTCCAACCTAGGTAGATGTAATGTCTATCTATGTTAGTGTGATAGATAGTCATATTTACAAAAACAAGATGAAGTAAGTCTATGTCGGCTTTGCTGATTACATATATTCCTATTTCTAATGCTATGATGAGAGTTATCTGCCTGCTCACAATCTACCAATTCATTTTATTTCATGACTCTCTAGCCAATCTCTCCTTGTTTCAATCAAGAGGTTCAATTCCTTACTTGGATGAAAATCAAGAAAGAGAATTAACCATATTTTAATATACACATGTATCAAAATAAAGTCATTTAGCTCATGTAAAGAACGTAAAGCATCTTATCATTTTTAACACTTAGTAATTTATGTGTATATGGTAGAAACAGAGCTCGCATTTTGCATGACAGACCGGGGATGAAACATGATGGACTGAAGATCGATCCTGGACTCCATCGAATCTAAGCACGAGGTTAGAATCTGCGTCTTCAAGATTATCGAGTTCGTAACCCCGAAAATGACCTCGACTCCAAATTAGCTCGAGAAGACATTATCAAACCAAAATAATGAAAGGCCGAAATATTCGTAACCGGTCGGATATTGCGGTAGGAATCTCGGCATGTATCCACAAAATCGATTAATTACAAATCATGAAATTTTTTACGTTATATAGAATTGTACCTAAAGTAGGACTCCTCTACTATATAAAGAGGGTCGGATTTTTTTGCAAAGGACATGGTAACACGCATCGCAAAGCAATAAAATTATTATTTCTAGCCATTATTATCCTATCTCTCTGCTCTGGCACCGATTGCAGCATCTTTGACTCGAGGGTGGCCAACCTTCAAGGCCAAGAATGTTCAACTTGCGTGATTTGCATTTACTTTTTTATCATTTATTTCAATTTGAATCCGATTTTTCATTTTTGTGTCAAGTTAGATCACGTATCCTTAAAACTGCATATAAATTCAATTATTATCCGATTTTGAGGGTAAACAGTTTGGCGCCCACCGTGGGGCTACGGATAAAAGTAGTTATTTGATATAAATCTTCATAACACACACTACTTTACTCTTGCTCATTAAAGTGTTTTTGATTCCAAGCTAAAATACAAGAATGTCAAACTCTCAATCAGCACCTCTGCATCTTGACAATGAGTCCGGTCACCAAGGTGAAAATAACAATCGCTCGGTAACGAGATACCGCCTACTGATCCCGCTGGAATTCCGATTGCAGATCCGATTGACGCTAATTCGCATGTGGCTATTGATGCAAACTTGCTTACCGACCCCAAAAATAGCATTTGTGGAGGAGCCCGACCGACAACTCGAGTCCCACGAAACATTGAAGGAGATGGGATCAACCTACGAGTGATCTTCGAAAAGTTGCAGGCTCTACAGGCAGCGATAGCTCAGTTAAAGAACCAAAGCCGTGCACCGAGCAGGGTTGGGCCCGATTCTCCCCGGTGAATCACCCGCAGGGATGAACCGATCATAGAAAGGTCAAACGAACATGAATCAGGGGCTAATCCCGAGATTATAAAGATGCTCGAGGAGTTGACAAAATGGATAGAATCAGGGGAGAAGAAGATCGAGGCTAACGATAAAAAGGTGGAAACCTATAACTCCAGGGTAGACCAAATCCTAGGAGCACCTCCGATATTGAAGGGCCTAGATTCCAGGAAGTTCGTGCAAAAACCTTTTCCATCAAACGTGGCTCCAAAGCCGATCCCCAAGAAATTTCGTATGCCCGAAATACCCAAATATAATGGAATAACCGACCCAAACGAGCATGTCACTTCATACACATGCGCCATCAAAGGAAAAGACTTGGAGGAAGACGAGATCGAGTCTGTCTTACTAAAGAAATTCGGAGAAACCTTGTCAAAGGGAGCCATGATATGGTATCACAACTTACTCCCTAATTCTATTAACTCATTTGCTACATTTGCAGACTCTTTTGTGAAAGCACATACTGGGGCTATTAAGGTTGAAACTAGAAAATCGGACCTCTTCAAAGTGAGGCAAAAGGATAATGAAATTCTTAGAGAATTCGTATCTCGATTTCAAATGAAACGGATGGACCTGCCACTGATCGCTGATGATTGGGCTGTTCAAGCTTTTACTCAGGGTTTTAATACTCGAATTTCAGTGGCTTCACAGCACTTGAAGCAGAACTTAATAGAATATCCGGCTGTTACATGGGCCGATGTGCATAACCGGTATCAGTAAAAAATCAGAGTCGAAGATGACCAACTCAGGGCCCCTTCAAGATCTGTTAATCCGATCAGAACCCTCGACAGAGTCAAGAGAGACATTGATCGTTTAAGAAGACCAAACAGGGATCGATATCAGCCATATAATGGAGATCGAAGAAGCAGTGGGTCTGGGAGGAACTCCATGAGAAACTAAAGGAGAAATAACCGAGGTAAGAGCAATCGGGACTCATGACCAAAAACGGCTTCGACAGGTCCATCGGGCCTAAAGAGGCACCGAGGCTATCAGAATATACCAAATGGCCTCGGCCTTTACAATCTGATCCAACCCAAAGGGATCCCAACCAGATATGCAAATATCATTTCACTCACGGTCACATTACGGAAGTTTGTCGACAACTGAGAGAGGAGGTAGCCCGACTATTCAATAACGGGCATCTTCGAGAATTCTTAAGCGACTGAGCCAAGAATCATTTCAGGAACAGGGATTCTAACAAACAGATAGAAAAAGAAGAACGTCAACATGTCATTAACATGATCATCGGTGGGGTCTATATCGCTCAGGGGCCGATGTTGAAATGCACCAAAGTATCCATCACTAAGGAGAAACGAACTCGAGACTACATACCGGAAGGAACTTTATCTTTCAATGACGAGGACGTGGAAGGGATTGTACAGCCCCACTATGATGCACTGGTAATATCTGTACTCGTACATAAAATTCGAGTTAAACGTGTGTTAATTTTTCCAGGTAGCTAGGCCAATATCATTCAATCGAGGGTCATGGACGGTCTACAAGACCAAATCATGCCTGCAATCCGAGTTCTAAACGGATTCAACATGGCATGTGAAACCACTAAGGGTGAGATAATATTACCGGTAAACACCGCTGGAACCATATAGGAAGCTAAGTTTTATGTAATCGAAGGAGACATGAGATACAACACTTTGTTCGGAAGGCCATGGATCCACAACATGAGGGTGGTGCCTTCGACGTTGCACCAGGCACTGAAATTTCCAACACCTGACAGGGTTAAAATAGTCTATGGAGAACAGTCGGCTGTGAAGGAAATGTTCGCGGTCGAGGAGGTAATACCAACATCTACAGTTTCGACATTGAAGGGCCCAAACCAGATGGTAAAAAGCAGGGCTAAATAGCAATCATGGATACCATCTTCGGCAGATTCGGGCAAACAAGAGGAAGTTGAGGATGATAGTTATGGGGTTCCCAGATCTTTTATAGTCCCCGATGATTTCGACGCCACTAAATCGACAGTCAAGGTGCTGGAACAAGTCATATTGCGAGAAAGCTTGCCCGATCAAAAGGAATAGCTGGGCACGGGGCTAAGTTCCGGCCTCAGGGAAAAACTCATTCGATTTCTTAAAACTAACGAAGATTGTTTCGCTTGGTCCCACCTCAATATGATAGGAATCCCGCCGGAGATAACCAATCACAAGCTAAGCCTGGGCCAAAAATTTCACCCGGTTAAACAGAAGAGGAGACCCCAGTCCGAGATCAAGCATGCTTTCATCAAGGATGAAGTATCTAAACTTCTGAAAGTAGGGTCAATTTGGGAGGTTATGTCACGACCCAAGCCGGAGGGCCGCGACCGGCACCGGACCCTACTCAACGGGCGCCGGCGTACCCTTCATCTAACTTTCCTTATTATCTATAAGTCTTGTCATATGCATATAATCTCGAATAATAATTATAATGAACCGAGACGTCATGCCATGATACGAACATACTTATATACATAATATGGCCCATAAGGCTAAAATGCAAAATCATAAAATAAAATATATACGTTTGCCGACAAGGCAATTCAACTGTACATAAGCCAACCCATTACTTGTCTATGCATAAATTGATACTTGTCTATGAGCTTCTACAAAAACGTACATAATGTAACCTACGTCGGAACAGGGCCCCGACGTGCCCATAATGCCTACAACAAAATGCATACCAAGACTGTGGCAAGTCCGAAGGATGGATCTCGCCAATATCCGCTGAACTGGACAACCTACTGTAGTGGGGGAGCCTCGTCTATCTGTCAGTCCGGACCTGC
>MCJB01051741.1:2491-38824 GCA_002018475.1 Nicotiana obtusifolia
ACCACCACCAACCCAACACAGTAAAAAATATCTAAATTCTAACAAATAGAACGAAATCAATTTCCGCGCCATCTGTTGTCATGCGATAGGAAAGAGGAAGAACTATTTGTCAAACAAAAAGACACTAATTTTATTTGGAGAATTAAATTCAAAAAAAAAAATATTTCAACAATGGAAAGTATGATCTATAACAAGTAGTAATTATTTAGCCAATTCACATCTAGAGTTAATAATTAAAGTCAATTGGATACACAAAGTATCTCGCATTCACACAAAGTGTAAAAAGTCATACTTGCTAGGAATATGACTTTTTAACGCAATATATTTTGACGCAAGCATTAGAGATTGATTTTACGGCTTGAACTAAGAAACTGACGCTAATTTGTACCCAAGATGCGTTGGAAACTCATCATTCTTCATAATGAAGAAAGTAATTTTTTTATTTTTTATTTTTTATTTGGTGTTTGGTGTTTGGTATTTGTATTGGAGCTCGACTAAATGTAAAGTCGCTCTAAAAAATTTCACACTAAGGGGTAAAGAGCTTAAGCACTCCCTAACATAGACGATTTCATATTTAAGACTCGACCTGAGGGACCTCCTTTGAAAGATGAAGGAGTACTTATCATTCCACCATAATTCTTGTTGGTTAATAGTTGAGAGTGAGTTTTTTTTCGGGGGTATCGATAAAATAATAAAATTGAAAGTATTTTGCTGGTTGTTTGTATCAGGTATCAAACATTTACTTTTTAACCAATCATCTAAAGTATTTTTGTGAATGATGATATATTACAAAGCAAACGTTTGATAACTGATACAAACAATCAACAATTACAAATCTGCACCTAGAAACACGTAATGGGCACCATCAATCATATTAGGGAACAATTCAGATTTATATGTGTGAACCTTGCCCAATACTTCAGAGAACAATAATATAGCATTAAACTAGTACGGAGTAGCTAGTAATCAAAGGTGCTTTGTCTTCCAATGTTTATGCATCTCTTCTTATCCTAATAAGTTATTCGTCATGATTGGAAAGTAACTCCATATTCCTATGTGGAATCCTTTAAGGATCATAGTGCGGTATCATCGGAAGATATAAAGCTAGCAAGTTTAGCTCATACACACAGACAATATATAGAAAATTAGTCTATCAGATTATCGAATGCAAAAATATATATTGACAGGTAATCCTTCACAAAAAGTGAGATTTATAATTTTGAAATTAAATAAAATAAATTACTTCCTATAACAAGTAAACATAATTTGATAGGTTAAATTTATTGTTGTATATACCTAGTTCAAGAATTAAGGATTTTATTTTTTTTAAAAATCATTTGCATCTTTTTATTTTTATATTTATTTTGTAGAGTTAACAGCGGAGGTTGCGGAATTAGCAACGGTTAGAATGCTATGAATTCGAATCCTTTACATTGTAATTTAAATGGTGATCTCTTGATCATCAAACTATTTTCCACATAGCTAGTCATTCTTTTTATTCTTTGGTAGTGCTAGCTATATTGTCGTCCATCTATTTGGAGGGATTAGAGGGAAATCAACCAAAAATATATTCCTTATAATCGTTAAAAAAAAAATTGTGTGTTAGAAATTTCGGTATAAAGAAGATATAAATGTTTGCTTGTAAAACGATACAGTTGAATTTATACGTGGTTTATAGACAAGCAAATCGATTTGATCCCAAAATTATTAAATAAATTAAATAAGAATGTAAGACTTAGCATTGAAATCGAGATAAGACAACACAAATCTTAGTTCCGGAAGCAGAGCTTCCGAAAGGAAGTAATAACAATATTAATAAGCAAGAAGATAAAATGTTATTGGGCTTTGAACAGTATATAGCTTAAGTTTGTCAGAAAAATCCTCCTCTTATAATGGTTATGAAGTTGCACCTACGGAACAAGGTCCTAGGATCAAGCCTTCTTAAATGACAACTATGATAGCCATTGAAGATGTGTAATGGCAGGCTAAGAATGCCATATTATTTTCTGTAACGGACTAAGTACTTAATGCTATAGAATATTCTCCATTGAATGTTCCCGGCTGGCAAGCATTTATTTGTCTTTATGAGCAATATTCCCTTCACAACCGAGATCGCTGCCCCGGACTTGATTTCCACTTGTCTCGCTTTCCATCTATCTCCGGTACCATGTGTCACTCAATTATGCAAGTACGTAAGATGAACATATTTTGCCCTATACAGGTAGTCCCCATGCTTTCCGGTGGCACATCTTTATGTCACCGGGAAGTTGGTGAAGATACCTTTCTTGGCGGGAAATTCTCTAACCCCCTCTGAAAAGTTTCTGACGGTTGATTAGACGCATGTCTCTTTGCATTTAATACCATGAACACGCGTCATCCCATGATTCAGCAACACTTTCGCCGGTTCTCAAGATAATCATGACCACGATGTTAGCCGCCTATTCCTTTACTTTTATGCATCAATCTTCTTCTTTTACACTTCATAATTTTCCAAACTCTCTCAAACTTTCTTTACTCAACTCACTCTTGCTTTCAAGCTTCTTCTTCTTAGAAAATCCTTATTTTTCTTTGTTAATTATGGCTACTTCTTCCAAACACTCTAGTTCTTCAAAGAACAAAAAAAATACTGATGATGTTGCTCCTCCTACAGTGAGCACCATTATCCCCAAAAAACATTACGACTAAGGATTTCGAAGAGAAGTTCCCTTCTACTAACTCCCACACATGGGCTGTTGGTGTATATCCTTCCCCCATACGTCCTTTGGGCATCCCTGTTGTGAAGGAGGATTGTGATTGCCAAGATTTGAACATCATCACTCCTGACCTAGGGGAGCGGGTAACCTTCTCCAAGAAGGGTTTTACGTATGTTTACACGTACCCCTTCACTTTGGGCATCCCTGTTGTGAAGGAGGACTGTGGTTTCCAAGATTTGAACATCATCGCTCCTGACGTAGGGGAGCGGGTAACCTTCTCTAAGAAGGGTTTTACGTATGTTTACACATACCCCTTCACTTTGGGCCCGTTCTCATTAAGCAGGGGACTTGACTCTGCTATCTTGGAGTTTTTCCTACATTACCAGGTCTTTTCCAAGAGACAGGGGAAGAGCTCTCCCAGGATCGACTGATGAACCTTTATTCCCCCAAAATTTTCCGTGGGCAGAATGATAATCTTCAGCAAACATGGTCACCATGCTTTGCTCACCAGTATGGATGATGACAACGACCATGGATGGATGGAGGTGTTCGTTGTAGTTGCCACCAGGGACATCATCCCGGCCACGACTCCATCCTTTCCTGAATCATGGGTCTGTCTTTCCTTCTGGTTAAAGGTTGTCCCATGCTATCACTGATCCTTTTTTTTCCATTGTTTCAGCAACTCGGTGGACACCAGGGATTGAAGGCTTGGACCAGTGGGTTCAAAAGATGTTACTACGCCTCAGACCTGTCGGTGGAAAGAACTGGCCCTTAAATACGGGTGGAAGGCCAAAAATCATGGCAAATTGATTCTTGAACTTATCTTGTTTTTATCTCACATATAAGAGAACCGGATAACTTTTCCCTTTGTTGAATTCAAGTCTTCCACAGGGCTCTGTTACCGTTCCCAAGGAGGGTGTTTTGGCTGACCCCGCAAATGCGGCGAGGTTGCTACATGAGGCCTTTACTCGAACGGGTGTCATCGGAACTGCTTCCGATACAGCTGATTCCTCTCGGAGTCCCCGTCTGGAGAACAAGCAACAAAAAAGGCAACGTTTCTCTACGGCCGAGGTGTGTAAAAATAAAAAGGCAAAGAGCACAATGTCCGAGCCTGCTGCAGCCACTGTGGTGATCGATGTGCTGGGGAAGCCAGTGATGAAGGGGCTTCTCTACATAGAAGATAACGACCTTCATCAGCTCAACAAAATGCTCAATCTGCTGAGCTAATAAGACCAACCGATGATGACGCCCAAGTGCTCGGGGGGGAGGGGGGTTTTGATATGGTGGAGGATACCAACTTTTGTATCCGAGCCCTAACCGCTGCTTCTTGTACTGCGAGGCTGAGTACCGAGCCTCTTTCGTCTTCGGTTGTTGAGCCAATAATTAGCACTACTTATGTCGCAGCTGCTTCCCAACCTACAACACCATCAGCTTCATTTCCTTCTTCGCCAACCTTGCCTTCAGCACCAGCAACTACTACATCATCTCCACCGGCCACAGACGTCTGAGAGGAGGATGTTCCTCTCCCCCAGTCCTAGTTCATAGGAATTTGGGACGTAACTATTTGGCCCCCTTCGCAGATCCTCAGAGGAGGAGGAGGAGTGTCTCCCTCTCGATTTCTACCGAATGTCATATGTTGTCCCGGTCGGTGAAACTTGCCAATTATCTGAAGCCTCTGGCTTCAACGAAGGATAGGAATAAAATACAGTCTCTCTCGGGAGAGTGTATGGTGAACAATACCATGCACAACGCAGCGACGGTACTATCATTGTTCCGTCTGTTGTTCCTTTCTATCTTTGTTATGGTAGGACTTTTAGTTTGTACTTTTGTTTTGCAGGCTAACTTCCTTGCTTCCGAGGGCCTTTAAAGGTTGATCCTTGACACAATGAAACTCACCTCTGAGTGGGATCAATTGTTGGCCGAGCGGGATCAAATTGCTGCTAGCCTCCCGGAACTGGAAACACAAGCTGCTGAGGCTGTTGAGTTGGAGTCTCGGTTGTAGCAAAGCGAGCAAGAGGTAGTGACCCTCATCCAAGAGGTCATCCTTTTAACGTTACAATTTGAAGAAGCCAAGACAAAGTGAATTGAGGTCCAAAATGTCGTTCTTGCTACTGTTGATCACGAGGTTGCCTCTACTGAAAGACTGAACAATTTGGAGGCAGCCTTGAACTTCAAATTTGAAGAAGTTGTTGTTGCTGAGAAGAAGCATGACCGGATGGAGGATAAGTATAGGAAGGTCATGGAGCATAATAAAGTTTACAAATCCACTATCCATGACCTCGACATCGGCCTTCAGGCCATTAGGACTAAGAGAAATATTTCGACTAAGGTTGACTAGCTTAAGGAAGAGCTTCAGCGCCGAGCGGCTTCACTCGTTGTTGGAAAAACATACGCCGTGTATAAAAATAGGAGAAAAACCTTGGAAGAGGCCAAAGTGGGTGTCATTGACTTTGATGCCGAGATCGCCACGGCCCATGAGCTGGAATCAATTGCCCGAAGGAGCCTTCCGGTCCAACCTGATGCAACTGATCCCCTGGTTCCATTTTTGAGTTCTCGGGAACTGAAGATTTACTTGAAGGGGAATGATGAAGGTCAAGATGTCGAGCCGGCAGCAGATCCACCTAGTTCTCCTGGGGGCGCAGATGCTTCTCTTCCCCCGGATTCTAGGGATGCAGCAGCTTAGCTTTTTGCTTTTTCTCAATTTTTTTTACTTCATACTTTTGTAATTGTGCTGCTTGATATAGAAGTACTTTTTCGTTTAAGTATTGCACAATTTTTTCTCTTGTGGTCGAATTATGCAAGGGCTTCAGGTGTATTTTTCCTCGATAGCATTGAATTCGGGCATAAGTTCTTCCAGAATCGGCCCTTTACTGTGATGGTTTCATAAGAGAGGGCCCTCTTATGTTTACGGTGCTCTTGAAGAGGATGTCTCCTGTTCATTACGGCACTAGCATTTGAAGTACTTGTTTAACTTTCAAATGATAAAATAATTCATCATTCGGACAAGAAACAAGATAAAAATGAAGGACTTTACTTTATTCCTTCCATTTTCAATAAGCATTCGTTGTTCCAAAAAAAAGCTGCCATTACTTGTGGCTAATTTGTATAACTTGTTTCTATAGGGCTGGTTAAGCAATCTCCAGTCCCGATGATACAACTTTATTCCCAGATTTCGTAGTCCCGGTTCATGTGGCAATTGTGTTGCCGTTTTCTCATATCATCCCCCCTCCCGGTGTTCGAATGCGAAGAATGTGAATTTGAATACTAAAAGTCTTGCTCCTTTGAAGATTCCACTAGTGAATTGTTGGATAATGTTTGGTTCGATAGCAAGCTTCGCTTCCCGTTAGGAGCTTTACTATAGAGCCAAAGATTACCTAACCTCCCCCAGTGACTTTCACTCACGAATGATCGGGTAATCTTTGGCTTGATAGCAAGCTTTGTTTCTTGGTAGGAACTTTACTATCGAGCAAAAGACTATCTAACCGTCCCATAGTGGCTCACTGCTTGCATGCCTTGTCATTTAAAGGTCTTATTTCTACTGATGAAGCTTCCTTCGTAGTATACTTTCCGTTGCTGCCTTATTAAAAACCTTACCAGAAAAATCCAATTAGGACAAAAACTGGATGAAGGAAAAAAGAGTGCAGCACATACTTTCAGTATAGGCGGTGCATATCAGCAATAGTATCTTTTGAGGTGTGCCACATTCCAGTTACTTGGCAACTTTACTCCGTCTTGATTTTTCATTTCGTATCATCCTTTGCCGGTGACAGCTGAAACCTGGTACGGGCCTTCCCACGTTGGACCTAGTTTTCCTGTGTTGAGCTCCCCGGTGTTCTAAATCTCCTACTTTGAAATAACGGAGGTTGTTTCTTCGATTGTAATATCTTTCCATTCTCTATATTTGAGCCGCCATCCTTATATGCGCCAAGTCCTTGCGTTCGTCGAGCAGCTCCAATCTGACCAATAATGCTTCATTGTTCGTTTCTTCATCCACCCGGAAGTATCTCAAGGTAGGTTCTCCTATTTCCACGGGGATCAATGCTTCTGCTCCGTATACGAGAGAGAAAGGAGTCTCCCCCGTGCTTTATTTGGTTGTAGTTCGATACACCCAAAGTACTCCCGGCAGCTCTTTGGGCCATTTGCCTTTGGCTGCTTCCAATCTCTTTTTGAGATTTTGGATAATCACCTTATTTGTTGATTCTACTTGACCGTCTGCTCCCGGTTGATAATGTGATGATCTGATTCTTTTGATTTTTAGGTCTTCAAGGATCTTTGTGACCTTTGCACCTATAATTTGTGGCCCGTTGTCGCAGGCTATCGCTTTTGGTATTCCGAACCTACAAATTATGTTTTCCCACAGGAAATCGACTACTTCACACTCACCAATTTTCTGGTAAGGACCTACTTCAACCCACTTAGAAAAGTAGTTAGTTAAAATCAAGATAAATCTTATCTTACCGTGAGCTGGCGGCAGCAGATCGACTATATCTATCCCTCATTTCATGAATGACCAGGGCGACAAAATCGAGTGCAGTAGCTATGTCAGTTGATGTACCAACGGTGCGTGGCATTGACACTTATCGCATTTCTAAACATAAGCCTTAGCATCTTGTTCCATCAAGGGCCAGTAGCATCCTGCCCTAATTAGGTTTAATACCAAGGAATCCACGGCCGGGTGATTTTCGCAGATCCCTTCGTGGACTTCTCTCATGACGTAATTAGCTTTAGAGGTTCCCAACATCGGGCCAACGGGCCTTGGAAAGAACTTCTATTCAATTGACCTCTCTTGAAGCTGTATCGAGCTGCTTTAGTGCGCAGCGTTCTAAATGCCTTGGGATCTTCAGGTAGCTTTCGATGCTTGAGATAGTCAATGATCTCATTTCTCCAGTCCCAAACCAAATTGGTCGTGTTTACTTCATAATATTTGTCTGCGTCCAGTACCGAATGCATAAGTTGCACGACCATACCGGAGTCCGATCCCTTCATTTTCGTGGACGATCCCAGATCTGCTAGTGCGTATGCTTCCGCGTTTTCTTCCCTCGGGATGTGGGTAATTGGCCATTCCCTAAACCGTGCAAGCAGAGCCTGGACTTTCACTACATATTGTTGCATGCGTTCCTCTTTGGCTTCGAGAACCCTTAAATTTACTACCAATTGGGAATCACACTTAATTTCTATGACCTCGGAGTCCAGTCCACGGGCCAGCTCGAGTCCTACAATCAAAGCTTCATACTCGTCTTCATTGTTAGTCTGAGGAATAGTTCTTATGGCCTGCCTTAGGATTTCTCTCAAAGGAATGATTAGTACTATACCGAGCCCGGACCCTTTCATATTAGAAGCTCCATCCGTGAACAAGGTTCAAACTATTGACGAGATTTCGACACCGTCACTGCATCTTTGGTAGCCAAAGGTAGCAGTCCCGAACTGAAATCGGCCACAAAGTCGGCCAAAACTTGTGACTTAATCATAGTTCTAGGTTTATACTCTATGTCAAATTCACTCATTTCGACTGCCCACTAGGACAGTCAACCTGAAAGTTCAGGCTTGTGAAGGATATTCCACAGGGGGAAGGTTGTCACCATGGCTATCGGATGATAATAGAAATAAGGCCTAAGCTTCCAAGCTGTGACCAGGAGACCTAAGGCCAATTTTTCCAGATGTGGGTAGATTTTTTCTGCTCCCATTAAAATTTTACTAACATAATAGATAGTAGATTGCGTACCTTCATCCTCGCGAACTAAAACGGCACTTGCCGCTACCTCCAAGAGCGTTAAGTAAATCAGCAACTGTTCGCCTTCCTCCGATTTCGATAATAATGGAAGGCTTGACAAATACCTTTTCAAGTCCTTTAGAGACTGCTGACATTCTGGAGTCCATTCAAATTTCTTCTTTTTGATGAGTGAAAAGAAGTGATGACATTTTTTCGAAGACCGGGAAATGAATCTTCTTAAAGCAGACAGTCTTCCTGTCAACTTTTGAACCTCTTTTATGTTTGATAGCTGGTTAAGGATGTCTTCGATGTCTTTAATTTTATCAGCATTGACTTCAATCCCCCTTTGCGACACCAGGAACCGCAAGAACTTACCGATTCTGACTCCAAATGCGCATTTTTCGGGGTTAAGCTTCACGTTGTGATTTCTTAGGATGTCAAAGGTTTCTTGTAGGTGTTTAAGATGATCACCTGCGTTCAAAGACTTAACCAGCATATCATCTATGTAAACATCCATCCTCATTTGTTTCTCAAACATTTTGTTTACAAGCCTCTGATAAGTGGCTCCGGCGTTCTTTAGCTTGAAAGGCATCACATTATAGCAATATGTGCTGAAGTTCGTTATGAACAAAGTTTTTTCCTGATCCTCCGTGTTCATGTTGATTCGGTTATACCCGGAATAAGCATCAAGGAAACTCATTAACTCGTTCCCGGTCGTCGCATCAACCATTTGATCAATGTTTGGAAATGGGAACGAGTCTTTGGGGCATGCTTTATTTAGATCCTTATAGTCTACACACATGCGAAATTTATTATTCTTTTAGGAACTACTACTGCGTTAGCTAGCCAATCAGGATACTTTACCTCCCGGATTGAACCGATGTCAAGCAAACGAGTTACCTCTTCTTTGACGAATTTGTTTCTGACCTCGGCAATAGTGTGTTTTTTCTGCCTCACTGGAGGGATGTTAGGATCCAGACTTAACTTATGCATGGCCACTTCTGTTGGGATACTTGTCATATCTGCATACGACCATGCGTAATAGTCAACGTTAAATTTAAGAAATTCAATGAATCCTGATCTGATCTCGGGGTTTAGTCATGTCCCCAAGTGAAAATTCCTCTCTAAGAACTTTTCGAACGACGCGACTTGCTCGAGTTCTTCCACTATGGACTTTGTTACGTCCCTTTCTTCTGGTACCTAGAAATACCTTGGTACCTGAGAGGATTCTGACGACTCCTCCCCCTGGTTGACTTTGTTCGGCTCGGGAGTAGGCGTCGGTTCCTGTAATTGCTATGCTACATGCTCCTTCTCTTTGCTACTAGAAACTGAGATCGTGTTCATCTCCCTTGCCGCCGGTTGATCTCCTCTTATTTGTTTAATTTCCTCGGGAGTTGGGAATTTCAGTAGTTAATGATATGTTGATTGCACAACCTTCATCTCATCTAACCATAGCCTCCCAAGGATAAAATTGTATCCCATATCGCCATCTATTACTTCAAAAAGGGTCGTATTCATTAACCATTCGGCATTCGTAGGCAACAGAATTTCTCCGGGTTGTCATGCTTGCCAAATTGAACCTGGCGATGAGCTTTGTGGCCGGAATGATACTTCCAGTCAGCTTGGTTGATCCAGCACTCTCCATTGGATAATATTGGTTAAACTTCCTGAGTCCACCAAAACACGTTTAATTTTAAAATCTAAAACATTAAGAGAGATTACCAGGACATCTTTGTGCGGTAGTAAGGGTCCATCTACATCCTCCTCCGTGAAGGTGATGTCGTCCTCAGCGACTTCCCCGAGTCTCTTGCTATGGGTCACTAATACCTTCGTCTTTTTTGCTTCGAGAAAGTTACACTATTAATTTTGCACCCCTCGAAAATCATGTTGATCGTCAGATGAGGGGGATCTTCTCCCGCTTTCGAGGGTTCTGTGTTATCCCGGTTGCGGCCATAGTTGTTCTTAGCTCGGTCGCTTAAGAATTCTCTGAGATGGCCATTTTTCAGCAATGTCGCCACCTCCTTATGCAAATGTCGGCAGTCCTCAGTTCGGTGGCCATTGGTCCCATGGTACTCGCAATATAAATTAGTTTCCTCTGACTGGAATCGGATCTTATTGGCTTTGGGAACCGTGCTTCCTCAATGTTCCTCATAGCCGATACTAGTTCTACTACACTGAGGTTGAAGTTGTATTCGGATTGCCTGGTGTAGGAGGAGTCTCGGGAGCTCGATATCTACTGCAATGATCTGTTATTCCAGCCGTGATCATCTCTCCTATCGGTAGCGAATCTATCCGTCGACCGAAAACCTCTGCCGCGTCCTTCGGCCCTTTTATAAGGCAAAAATCGACCTCTAGAAGACCGTCGATCTGTGTCGAAATCATCCCTCGATTTCTCTTTATTCTTCTCCCGGTCCCGACCGTTGGTTGATGCCTGGAAACCGAGCTGGTCATCCTCAACTCTTATCTTCGACTCGTACCGATTGTGAACATCCCGCCATGTTGTTGCCTGGAACTCGAGCAGACTTTTTTCCTAGAAGCGTCGGAACTTCTCCGATTCAGCCCTTTATTTAATGTTCAGCCGCCCATTCGTCTAGTATGGCCGGTAACAGCATCCTTTCTTTCTGGAATCTGGTCACGAACTCTCGCAGCAATTCGGACTCTCCTTGCGCAATCCTGAATATGTCGGTCTTTCGGCCATGTACCTTCCTGGCCCCGGCATAGGCCTTGATAAAAGAATCCGCAAGCATCTCAAAGGAATCTATTAAGTACTCGGATAAAAGTGAATACCATGTCAGGGCCCCTTTCGTGAGGGTCTCCCCGAATTTCTTCAGTAAGACTGACTCAATCTCGTGCCGAGCTAAGTCGTTCCCTTTCATAGTCGTTATATAGGTAATTATGTGCTCTTGACAATCCGAAGTCGCATTATATTTCAACATGTCTGGCATTTTGAATCGCTTGGGGATCAACTCTAGTGTCACACTCGGTTTGAAAGGCAACTATGTGTATTTCTTTGAGTCTGGTCCTTTCAATACTGGCAGTGCACCGAGAATTTGATCCATTCGGGCGTTTATTTCCCTCATAAACCGTATGAGTTCATCTTTAAAGGGATCATTCTCAATATTATTACCGAACCCACTACCATTCCCCCCGGCTCTGTCGAAGCCGACTTCATCCCTCGGGGTGTTGTTGTCAATCCTATGCAGTTGTTTGGTCTGCGGGATCATTGGGAGGAACTAGACCTCGTCCATTCGCGTTGTTGAAAGCGCCCGACAACGCTTGCCTCAACTCTATCATGACCTGATCCTATCGTGAGAAGTGGCCTATAATAGCCTTTTATTGCTCCCTTAGGATTCTTACTGTTTCAACGACGTACTCGTCTTCAGCATCATCAGGAGTTGCATCTCGAACATGTCGTGGATATTGCTCGCTATGGACCGGCGAGGCCTCATCCCCCTCGTTGCGGGTATCGTTGATTGAGTCTTCATGCTGAGGCTGATTTCCTTGGGCCTCAACGTTGTGTTCGACATTGACATGGTTGTCTGCCATTTTTTATGATTTTTGCTAAGAAAAAGAATCAAACAAGTTAGTAATAGATGTACGGATCAACTCAATTACGCAACTGTCTAAGCCCCACGGTGGGCGCCAAACTGTTTACCCGTAAAAAGGTACAGTTGAATTTATACGTGATTTATAAACAAGCGAATAGATTTTATCCCAAAATGATAAATAAATTAAATAAGAATATAAGACTTAGCATTGAAATCGAGATAAGACAGCTGCGATCTTGGTTTTGGGAGTAGAGCTTCCGAAGGCAGTAATAACGATATTAATCAAAAAGATAAAATGTTATTGAGCTTTGAACAGTATATGGCATAAGTTTGTTAGAAAAATCCTCCTCTTACAATGGCTATTGAACACAGTATTTATAGTTGCACCTAGGCAACAAGGTCTTAGGATCAAGCCCCTCTTCAACGACAATTATGAGGGCATTGAAGAGTGTGTAACGGCAGGCTAAGAATGTTATATTCTCTGTAAAGGACTACGTACTTAATGCTATAGAATATTCTCCATTGAATGTTCCCAGGTGGCATGCCTTTATTTGTCTTTATGAGCAATATTCTCTTCGGGAACAACCGAGATAGCTGCCCCCGGACTTGATCTTCACCTGTCTCGCTTTCCATCTGTCTCCGATTCCATATGTCGCTCTATTATGCAAGTATTTAATATGAACATATTTTGCCTTGTACAATAAACCTTTCACTTTTGCCTTTCTTGTTTTTAGTTATTAGGCGAGCAAGAGAAATAATCATTGTTACTAATATGCTACTAGCTATTGTCTTGTACTCTCAAGAAGAAGGAAGATAATAAAAGAAGACGGAAAGTCTAACTTATTTCCTTTATTTTCGAGGAAAAACGAAATGTCAAAACATATATATATGATGGATGTTTTAATTTTGCGTTCGAAATGATATTTAACCATAAAGAATAAAGCGTGAGTTTTCATACAAAAGTTTAATTCTAAAAGCAAGAAAGCAAGAATGTTAAATGTGTGAAAATAAAGGTATTTTTTTCTTGTAAAAACAAAGGTATAAAACATTAAATATAAGCCACAAGTTCAGGTTTAATGAAAAATCCAACTAAATTGTCTGATGTGAAGTTGGACATTAACAAATAAAAATTTGAAGAAATAACTTAAATGTGAATAGGTTGTATGCAGTCATAATCAAGATTAATATTCTATTATCATCACTGAAATCCCTAAATTTTGAAAATAATTTATTTATAAAAATGTATCTTTATTTGAGTCAGATATATCTTGCCAGACTTTGCACGCCACTAAATTCAAACCTCGTGCGTAGACTATGGGCAGCAACTGCTGAGCCCTTCTTTTTCTTGTCTTTTTTATTTTCTATGTTCATTATTATTTCTCGTTTGATCAAGTCAAAAAACTTGGTTAAGTGCGTAAATGGTGTCTAACGATGCATTTGAAGCTTCTCATTGGTGCCTATGTACTGTTGGGTTTGAGTTAAGGTGTGAATAGAAATTAGAGGGAAAGAATAAGAGGGAAACAAAAAGTTTGAAAAAGTTCCCTTTTAGCATTGTCCTTGTCAGAAAATGAAAAGAAAATTTTTATGTTTATATGTAGAAACACTTCTTCTAGCTCTTAAAAAGTTGAAAAGAGAGTAAGACTCGTACTTGGCACTCAATTTGGACTTGGATTTGGATTTGATTCAATGATTTGATTGATAAATTTTTTGGACCAAATTTTTTTTTCGTTATTTATTTTTATTTTTCTTATATTTACTCACGGAATTTTAATTTAAAATTCACGGTGGTATTCGTGATCAACAAATAAATTAACAGAAATTTATTTATGCCGAAGAGATACCTTTTTCATGAACATAAATCTTTGCATCTGTTGAGACCCCAACTGATTGGCTACAAATTCAGAGATGTGGCCCCATTTTTCCACACTGAAAATTTGGAAAAAAAATACTCTCTCCCCTCTCTTTTGTATATTGCATATTTCAAAGCACATCAATGTAAGTGTCAGTGTCATTTGATGCCGTTTGTTGAGTCCAGGACTGGTAGACAAGAAGCTAGCAACTCGAGCTAGAGATCGAAGATGTGGCCGGAGCGTGGCGAACAGTTCATCAAGCCATTTTTTGCACCAAATCCCTAAATAGGAAGAGGGGTAGTTTACAAATAGGGGTAATCAATTCGCACCTGACTGTGATAGCCCTCTCGATACCTTATTGGAGCATAGTAACTAGTGGTCGGTTTCCCATCGCGTCAGCCTTTTCCCAGTGCATGGAGCCTCAACAAGGAAGGTGTTAGTGCTTTATCATTGGGTCAATAATGCTAATCCCTCTTTTCGTGCTACTCCTAGGGCGGGAAGAAGAGAGAAAACGCGAAGTGTTCTCTTGCTTTCCCAACCTGTTGTTTCTAAAGAACTGCCCTCTCTCGGCTGGATCTTGGGTTTTCCACCTATTTTTTAGTGTTCGGCCATTTCTAGCAAAGTCTAAAGGATATATTCGTTGCCAATTTGGGGCTCATCAAAATTTTATAATTTCTATTATCGGTATTACAGAATAGTGTTCTATTCTATCCTAATAGGAATTAATCTAAAACCTTAGCCAATTGTGAGGGGATTAAATTCCTTAAGGAAACACAGTTTTATGTTAGGCTTAGAACTTTTAGTTCTTCAACTTCTGTTTCTTATTTAAGATTGCAAAATTTATTTTTGAACACAGTATAATAACAAGTACGCCTCAACCACTAGAGTGTAAAAAAATAACCTTGAGTATATCATAATTATGGCTCGAAGCATATCACGGAATGTTGTTACTTAGAAATATTTTTTAAGAGCAAGAGGCTTTTTAAGAGTGATAGGGTGTGACAATCTAGGTTCATAACACGTATTGTCCAATTTGGCTTAAAAGACCTCACAGCTTTGTCCTTTGACTTACACCGTCATTAAGTCCAAAAGCCCGTGAACAATGTGAACTTGAATATGCTTTATAAAACTCTTACATTTTTTTTTTCATTCTGATGTGACATTCGTCTAAGGTGTCATGTGTATCTCTTCTTTAGAAACTTGCCAGCCTAGAAGCCTGCCAGTTCTTACTGAGGAAACGTCCATCTCTAATATCACATTTATCACATTTTAGGCTCATGGCAAGTATTGTCCATTTTGGCTCAACAGACCTCACCAACCTTAGGAGTGGTCAAAATTCAACATTCGAGGATGAATGTCATACAAGGGAGAAGAATGTAATGCCCCATAAATTTTTACTCTTAACTTTGGCTTATATCAGGCTTATACTTGATCAACGTAAGTTGGACCATTTAACTAAGGCAGAAATACAATTTCTCAGGAAAGCAGAAATTTCTACTAAAGTAGAAATTGCCTGAAGGAAACAAATCACTTAACCATTCTGCTAGGCTTCAAAATCGTGGAGAGAGAGAGAGAGAGAGAGAGATAAGTGTTTTTCAAGAGTCAAAGCTTTCTCTCCCAACCAAAAAACAGACTAAGCTTCTCCTAACTATAAGACCTGGACAATCCTAACCTCTATTTGGGTTAATAAAAGTTCGGAAGTGAGTCGGAGTAAGGGAAAACACAAAAAGATACCTCAGCTACACCGTGAGGAGAGAATCCAGAGCATTCTATGATCATCTAAAGCAACCTACAAACATCTGGAATATCCTATGTTCATCAAATCCGGAAGAAACCCTACATGTCACTTTCAGATCACTATAAAATGATAGTTGTAGGAAGAAAAAAAAATAGAGGCATTTTACCGAAGTTAAAAAATCATTTGTAGAGAAGGATGAGCACATCTCTCATAAATAATCGCCAAGGTAAGAATTTATTATCCATTTAAAGTATGCTGGAATCATTTAATGTTATACTAACAACATTTGTGATCCAATCTATAGAATTTCATCTCAAGATCCAAGAATCTTGATCAAGATCTAAGTTAGGGTTTTTGAATCCAAAAAGGTAAACCTCTACTTTCAATCACATACAAATTTAAGATGGATCTTTGAGGATTGTGATGAGTTGAAAAAGATGTTAAGCCAAAGATGCGGAGTTAAATAAAATACTTTGGGAGTCTTGTTAGGTAACGTAAAAGGTATTGGCGAAAGGCTTCAAATATTGCAAGCTACACGTGCCGATGTAAGATTATGGTCGGACCATTAGTTTGGACAATTAGATAGTCTCTCTTGGTAGGGGATAATGAAAATTCTATAACTAGTGTCGATCCAAGATGTATTAGTCGATCCGGACGAGATCGAGTGCCATATCGTAGTCATGGCGATTTAACGGAATGTCGGTAACTAATAAATTCTAAATCAAAGACTAAGTTTGTTTTAAGTTCTCTTTTTATGCTTTTTGAAATGAAATAAAATGTTTATTATTTTGCATTGCATACTATTTTTCCATATCCATTTCTTTGTTATTGTCTTATTTCTGTGAGAGAGAGCTTATGATACGTACAAATACTCTTCATTATTCACTTACACCTCTTTTGATGGGGACATGTCATCTCTTTTGCGGATGCATGTATTGACACTCTGAACGGCCTGAACCCTCGCAAGGCACTCCCTCGTTTCCTCCAGTTTGATGGTAAGCCTCATTTCATGCCCGAGAAATCTACGTCTTATGGGAACAATTGGATCTTCTTTGGGTATCACTTAGGCGTTGATAATAGAATACTTGGAGTGCAAGTTCAGTAACATAACCCATGAGGCTGACATGGAAGTGAGACTTGATATACATGTCATCCCCAAGTAAGGAAGCTTCAAGTATCTTGGGTCTATAATCCAAGGTAATGGGGAGATTGACTATGATGTCACACATTATATTGGAGCAAGGTGGATGAAATAGAGGCTCACATCCCAGATTCTATATGATAAGAATGTGCCACCAAGACTTAAAGTTAAGTTCTACAGAATGATGATTACACCGACTATATTGTATGGGGTAGAGTGCTGGTATTACACCTAATACGTTTGACATTGATTTCATTCATAAGTTTGTTAACTTCGGGTTCATCTTTTTTCGAGAGACTGCGTGAAGTAGCCGTCTTGGGCGATAGCTAGCTAAGCTGGCCAATGTGGGGCGACCCGTTTAGCACCCTTGGGGTGATAGAGTTCCATTTCTTTCCAGATTTGCTATAAAATTGGTGCATCCCCTTTCTCTTTCATTCTACACGATCCTAACAACTTCAGACTATCCCAAAACACTACTAAATTCTCTCTAACAGTTCTCATACGACCAAAGGCTAAATCAAAGGTGAACCCAGTGAATTTAACGTCAAGAATTTCATGATCATCACCTTATAATCTTTCTTCTTGTTGTGCTAATTTTGGAGACTCCTTGAAAGTGAAGTAATCTAGAAACTGAGAAGAGATTCTTGTGTTTGGAAATAATCGCCATAAAACGTGCGAGGGTTTGTAGGACGTAATTAGTTACATCAACAAGGTATGTAAGGTTACTTTCTTTCTTGGTATGATTTGTTAAAAATATTCCCTATGGATAAATCTTCATATCGTAAGATTTAATAGTCCTAAGCCTTCCCTGACAAAAAATTGATCATGTTCTTGTGTATTTCATTCCGATGGCATTCTTTCGGATTCAAGATATCTCCTGTGGTCGGCCTTGCATTGCATATATATATTTATTTTTTTATTTATTTTACTCTACCGAGGCGCGCTATAGTCGGATAGGGACGACACCTATTATGTAAACCACTAATCAGTTGGCTATGATATGAGATATTACCGAGCCCGTTGTGGCCGGGTACGATCAAGTTCTCTATGAATCTGGGTATTTTACGACATGTTATGAGATATTACCGAGTCCTTTTTAAATATCGGGTACGACCGAGTCCTTTCGAGGCCGAGTACGACCAAGTCATGTTGAGGCCGGGTACAATAGAGCCCTCTTGAGTCCGGGTACGACCGTTTCCTCTTGAGGTCTGGTAAGCCGAGACTTGTTGAGGTCGGGTACAACCGAGCCCTATTGAGGCCGGGTACGATGTGATGAGACATGAGACTCTACTGAGCTCTCTTGAGGCCAGATACAACCGAGTCATGTTAAGGCCGAGTACAACCGAGCCCTCTTGGCCGGTATGGTATGATATGATTTGTGAATACGATTCATGATTGATTATCGACCGCTCAGATCCGAGAAAAGTCCAACTCAGATAACCGGCATCGAGACTTAGAATTTGCGGTGGGAGGTTGAGTTTTCCTGAAGGTTGTCTCCTATGAAAGGCATAATGATGTTTAGCAAAAGATGAAGCTTAGCCCCCGGTCTGTCGAACCATATTAAATTACCCAGAGAACCGGCAAAGTAGCGTTTTAGCTTGAGTTGCCTCCGAAATTGGGACTAGTTCACCTGGTGTTTCATGTATCCATGCTTCATAAGTGTTTGGGTGATCCCTCCCGTATTACCACCATTAAATATGTTCAAGTCATAGAATACCTACGCTATGAGTAAATTCCGGTAGCTATCCTAGATCGCCAAGTTCTTAAGTTACGAACCAAAGAAGTGGCATACGTTAAATAATTTAGAGGAACAACAATATAGAGGAAATGACATGGGAAGCCGAGAAGGATATGAAATCCAGATATCCTCATTTGTTTTAGATAACAGGGGGTAATGTTGAAATAAAATATGTCAAGCACAACTCAGAGTACGGCAGAGGATGGTTGAGGAATATTGGGAGTTAGAATATCATTTAACATTTGGGGACGAATGTTCCGTAGAGGGGATGATGTTACACCCCATACTTTTGACATTTATTTCATTCATAAGTTTGTTGATTGGGATCAGCGTTTTCATGAGAATGCATGTAACAGCCGTCTTGGGCGATGGGCAACTGCGCTAGCCAGTGCGGGGTGACCTATTTAGCACCCTTGGGGCGGTGGATTTTCCACTTCTTTCTAGATTTCTGTAAAAATCAGTGTGCCCCTCTCTCTTTCATTTTACACGATCCTAACAACTTCACACTCTCCCAAAACACTCCCAAATTCTCTCTAAGAGTTCTTATACGACCAAAGGCTAAATCAAAGGCAAACCTAGTGATTAACATGAAGGATTTCGTGATCATCACCTTATGATCTTTCTTCTTATTGTACTGATTTTTGGAGACTCATTGGAAGTGAAGTAATCTCAAAACTAAGAAGGGATTCTTGTGTTTGGAAATAGTATCCATAGAACGTGAGAGGGTTTGTAGGACATAATTAGCTCCATCAACAAGGTATGTAAGGCTACTTTATTTCTTGGCATGATTGATGGAAATATTCCCTTTGGATTAATCTTCATATCACAAGATTTAATAGTCATATGCCTTCCCTGACAAAAGATTGATCAGGTTCTTGTGTATTTCCTTCCTATGGCATTCTTCTGGATTCATGATATCTCTTGTGATCGGTCTTGCATATATTTTTGTACACACACACACACACATATATATATATGTATTTATACATATGTATATATACATTTATATGTATATATATAATATATCTATTTTACTCTATCGACTCGCGCTATAGTTAGTCAACGGTACCTATTGTGCAATCACTGATCAGTTGGGTATGATATGAGATATTACCGAGCCCTTTGTGGCCGAGTACGACCGAGTCCTCCACGAGGCCAGGTATGTTATGACATGTTATGAGATATTACCAAGTCCTTTTTAAAGGCCAGGTACAACCTAGTACTCTTGAGGGTGAGTACGACCGAGTCCTATTAAGGTCAGGTACAATCGAGCGCTCTTGAGGCCCGGTACGACCGAGTCCTATTAAAGCCGGGTAAAACCGAGCCCTCTTGAGGCCAGGTACAACCGAGCCCTCTTGAGGCCGGGTACAACCGAGTCCTGTTGAGGCCGAGTACAACCGAACCCTCTTGAGGCCGGGTATGGTATGATATGATTTTCCCCACGGAGCAACTTAATACTATATTGTATGGCCCCATTGAGTGGATTGATTTTTATAAAACATGCATATACATATGTTCTTGGTTACAGCAGTTGTACGCCCTCGGTGGCTTCTTTCAGAGTTTAGGTTGATTTCTTTGTCCATATCTCTGGTACTATATCTTACACATGTTACCAGCTTTACATATTCAGTATATCTTTCATACCAAAGTCCCTTTTCTGGGGCGCTATGTACCCATAGGTACAGATAGAGAGAGTGTCTTACCTCCTCAGTAGGATCCCCATTTCAGTTGTTGGTTGCCGCACTTTAGTTCTTCGGAGTAGCCGTACAGGAGTCGATAGGTACCATTGTTTACATATTTGGCATTTTGGGTACGACAAAGCCATGTCCCAGCCTATCTATGTATTATAGCACTCTTAGAGGATTGCAGACTAGTGCTCAGTGTGTATACACATAGTTACGGCCTTGTCGGCCTTGGTTATATGTACATATCCCGTTTTGGGGCCTATGTGCTTAGAAGTTGTTGTGAGTTTTTGTTTTTATTAAGTTGTTCGTAGGTCTTATCGGCTCAAGTTCCATGGTAGAGGTTCTAAGCACTATAGTTGGTTCGCATGGGCCTTCAGGCGCCGTGTGCCGGCCACACCCTCAAGGTTGGGTGTGAAAGTTGGCTAGTCAATAGCTCTTATATCCATAAGATAAAAGTAGTGAAAAGGATTCTAAGATGGATGTGTGGGCATACTAGAAGAGATATGATTAGGAATGAGGATATTCGAGACAAGGTGGGAGTGTCCTTTCTAGTGGACAAGATACGGGAAGCAAGGTTGAGGTGGTTTGGGCATGTAAAGAGGAGATGCACAGATTCCCTAGTGAGAAGGTATGTGAGTTTGGGATTGGTGGGTCTAAGGAGAGGCAGAGGTAGGACAAAGAAGTATTGGGAGAGGTGATTAGGCGGGAATGACACATTTTCAGCTTACTGAGGACATGGATTCTTCAAAGGGGGGTGTGGAGGTCTAGGATTAAGCTAGTAGGTTAGTAGGTAGCCGTGCATTTTTTCCATACTAATAGTATTAGTATTACTCATGTATTTTTTGATTTTTAGTTTTCTATTACTACCTATTATTTTTTGCTTCGGTTATCTTATTTTTTTTGCTACTGTTATTGCTTGTTTTCAGTGAATTTTCCACTACCATATTTATTTTTCATAACTACTGGAATTATGCTTTCCTTGAATCGAGGGTCTATCATAAAGAACCTCTCTACGTTCAGAAGGTAGGGTTAAGGTCTTGGATACACTATCATCTCCAAACTCTACTTATGAATTTCATTACGTGTGTTACTGATCTTGTTTAATTGGGGCCTGTCACTGGTATTTATTTTATTCATAATGTCACAAAGGCTCCATAGATATAATGGGTTACGTTATATTTTGTCATTCTGATTGAAGTATCACATGGCATGTATGAATAACTATTTCTGCTATTTATAATTTTACAAGATATTACAAGTTTAAAGAAATGATTTGATGCTTTCCGAAGTCCCGCATTAGTTATATTCATCCAGTCAAGGCAAGTTAGTTCACCCGAACATAGAAGAGTAACTAAGTGTCGTGTATGTCCCTTAAAGTCAGGGCGTGACTGACTAAAATGAATATAACCACGAGACCGGGTGCACTGTCCGTCACCCAAGTTCAGGGGTGACAAACTTAGTATTAGAGCCTAAGGTGTAAAAGTGTCGTATTTCATGGATCTGTGTCAAGTGGGTCGTTCTTATCGATGTGTGTCAATCACGTCTATAATTGGGACGTGGACATTTTAAAATGTTACACTTTCTATAATACTCTAGACCATGCATAGAACTTGACCCTAAGATTGAATTCTAATCGTGCGTTGTTCTGATTCTCTGAAGATACCGCCAAAATAAAAAACCAAGAATAACAGGAAGACTACGGTTGCTCTAGAAGTGGCCTCTGCTAAGGTACCTAAGCTACGGGTGTCCAATACAGGGTCGAGGTCATCAACCAACTAGGGCAAGCACCTCATGTTGCGAGTACTCCAATACAAGTAGCTCCAGAAGAAGTTAAAGTACCTCCTGAACCTCCTCAAATAACTACTCAAGATTCACCTCCAGTCTTCTCTCCTAGACCTAGTAGTTCCGATAGGTATTGGAATGAATTCACTGAGGCCTTTATTGACAACTTCTTGCCCATTAAGATAAGGAAAGAACGGGCTATGAAGTTCGAAAACTTAAAGTAAGGGACTATGAGTGTTTGGGATTATCACTTGAACTTTATCCAACTTTTGAGGTATGCCCTTTACATTTTGACTAACATGGGAGCTAGAATTTGTTGGTTTGTGCAAGGTCTTAGGAGCCATGCTATCAATGAAACTTCCACAGACGCCTTGAATTTTTCCATGAACTAATCTAAAATGGTAGATTTTGTACAAAAGACCAAATCGTGCACGCAAAAGAGCAGGTTGGATAGGGATAACAACAAGAAACACGATACATGGGTAACTACGGAGGTTCATTTGGTAATGTTGGTGGATGATGGTTGTGTGTAAAGGGGTCATCTTGACCTACCCAATCGGTTGCTCAATCTTCTAACAATTCATAGTCATCGAGGCCTAGCCAAGCCGTGGAGCTAGTCTAGGCAAAGCTAGAATAACCGGGCACCTACTCTACAGGTTAGTAGAATGAGTACTGAGTCCCAGCAACTGACTCCTTGCGGTCAATGTGTGCACTTGGGAGCTTACTGCATTGTCTTAGGTGCGTGCTACGGCTATGGTCTTAGGGGGAACATGCAACGGAATTTCCCTTCCGTCAAAGTTCCAATGGAAGTATGGAACATCCCACTATTCGATAGCTATTACTTCAGCAACACCTCCCCTAGCCTCTAGCACTCAAGTACCCGTTGGGCATGGGCAGCTAGAGGTTGTGCACATGGTTCAAGAGGGGGACATGCTCACTTTTATTCTATTATAGGTCGTCAGAGTTTAGAGACTTTTCCAAATATTGTCATATGTATTCTAACAATTCACTCTCAAGATGTGTATGCTCTTATAGACTCAAGTTCTACCTTGTCTTATGTGACCCCGTATGATGCTATAAAATTTGGTTAGAACCTGAACAGCTTCATGAGATGTTCTCCCTTTCTACTCCGGTAAGTTATTCTATATTGACCACATGGGTTTATAAGGGTTGTATTGTAAATATATATATAGCCGAGTTATTTACATCCGATTTAGCCGAGCTCGTAATGGTAGACCTTGATGTTATAATGGAAATGGATTGGCGCTACTCATATTTGCCAAGTTAGATTATCAAGAAAAGATTGTTATATTCGAGTTCCCAAATGAACATATTATTAAATAAAAGGGAAATGTTCCTATGCCTGCGGGTGAGTTTATTTCCTATCTTAGGGTAACGAAGATGATCACCAAGGGGTGTATGTATCACTTAGTTCGGGTTACAAATACCAAGTTGAGGCACCAACTTTTCCTATCGTAGGGTAACGAAGATGATCACCAAGGGGTGTATGTATCACTTAGTTCGGGTTACAGATACCAAGTTGAGGCACCAACTTTTCAGTCCGCACCAGTCAGGAATGAGTATCCGGAGGTTTTTCTCAATGAGATTCCTAGGATGGCACGCGATATAGTGACTGATTTTGCAATTAATATCCGTCTATATCGATTCTACCATATAGGATGGCCCCAATAGAATTGAGGGAATTGAAGAATAGTTGAAGGACCTGTTAGAGGAGGGTTTCATACGACAGAGTGTGTTACCATGGGGTAGACCGGTCTTCTTTGTGAGAAATAAAGATGGTTAATTGAGAATGTGTAACGACTACCAACAACTCAACAAAGTCACAATCAAGAACAAGTACACATTGCCGAGGAGTGATGACTTGTTTGACTTGTTACAAGGTGCCAAGTACTTCTCGAAGATTGACTTGAGGTTGGGGTATCATCAATTAAAGATAATAAAAAATGATGTCTAAAAGACGGCTTTTAGAATTCATTATGGACATTTTGAATTCATGAGGATGTCCTCCGTGTTAGCTAATTCTCCAACGGCTTTTATGAACCTTATAAACCAAGTTTTTAAGCCTTTCCTAAGACATGTTTGTAATAGTATTCATTGATGACATCCTTGTGTATTTTTGGAGTCAAGATGATCATGCCAATTATCTCGGAGAAGTCTTACAAACTCTTAGAGACAATAAGTTATATGCAAAGTTTTCAAAGTGTGAATTTTGACTTGAATCTGTGGCTTTCTTGGGTTACGTGATCCAGGTGAAGGGATTAAGGTTGATCCTCAAAAAATAAAAGCTTTGAAGAATTGGCCAAGACCTACATGCTAATAGAGATGCGGAGTTTCTTGGATTTAGCCGATTACTACCAAAGGTTTTCTTTTCTTACCATTCCATTGACCAATTTGACCCAAAAGGATACTAATATGGGATGGATCGATGCTTGCGAGGAAAGTGTTCAATAATTAAAGTCCAATTTGACATCACTGATGTTGATCTTACCGGTCGGTTTAGAGGGGTTTGTAGTATATTATGATGCTTCCGGAATTGGTCCCGGATGTGTTCTAATGCAACTTGAAACGGTAGTGGCTTATGCTTCAAGACAACTCAAGAACCACGAAAAGAATTATCCTGCTCATGATTTAAAGCTTTGACGAGCACAAAATCAATGTATAAAAATTAATACTCGCTAGTCAAATATAGTATAATTTATGTATTGTATCCACATGGATTAGGTTAAATAATATTCAAGTAATTTATGGCTTATGGCTATTCAAGATGAATCACACTTTCAATTTGAGATGCTTAATGAATACAACTATAAGACTAAATTATGACTAAGTAAAATCAATCATAGAAAACTAGAGAGTTAGCTAACATGGGTTGTTATCAACATGAAAAATTAGTGTCGCGGCAGGACAGGTACAAGATTGCTATTCGGGATCTAACTCTGCTAAATTCACTTCTAATGTCCTAATGATTCTCACAAATTCACTAGATGATTAGCTTACTTGTAAGGTCGAGATCCTTCATTTGAAGGAACCTAAACTTTACGAGATAAACTAATATGAAGTACTATGAAGACATGCAAGAAAAAGTTAATAGATTAGTCTCTTAGGAAAACATCTCTCGAGTATTCTCCTAACTTGGTCTAATCAATAATTCAAGAAGCTCTTTCGAATATTTAGAAAATCACCAAATTAAACCAAACAAATTGTGCAAAGATAATCACCAAAATATTTTTTTTCAATCAAATAAACTGATGAATAACTTCGCAATCAATTCAAAACTCCATTAAAGAATCTAAGCAATTAAACAAGAATTAAATTCACAAATAGCACTCAAAATACCATATTCGTCAAAACTCTAGGAAAGAACTACTCCATGGATATGGAGGAATTCATCATAAAGAGGTTCAGAGACATACACAATAATAAATTTATGATTCGATACAAACTCTCGTTTTGCACCTTTGATGAAATCTCGTGTTTTCTTGCCTTATCTGCTCTCCAAAGTTCTCTAAAGTGGAATCCCCTTCTAAAATGTGTTTCCCGTGTATTTATACCATGTAGGTATGTCCTTGGATCGAATTACCTTTAATGGGGCGAACTAAAATTTTACTACGCTAAAATTGGCTTGCCACGCCATGCCACACGCCATAGAACACGACGTGGCAATGAAAATTTTTGTAAGCCTTTGTTTTAATATGCCTGATACCAATGTTGCTTTTCCCCTCGTCCGCCACATCCTAGCACACAACGTGCTAGTGAAATTCTTCGGAGGGGTGAGCTTCTTAGTTTCTGATGCCTTTCTTTGCTAGACACCTCGTGTGGCACATCCTTCAGCATGTTGTGATAGGCCTTATTTTGGATGTGAGCATTTTTCTTCCAGCATTTATATGGCAATTGGTTCTCGACCCCTGAACTTGATCCTCGCTTAGTTTTTGAACTTTTAATCGGGATTTAAAGTTTTATTTTATTCATTTTAGCTCCAAATAAGTACCTCTACCTCGAAAGCAAGACCTACAAAATAAAGATCACTTAATAAGTATAAATTTTATGCATTTTAGCTCAAACACAATTAAAATACAGTAAATAATAGATAAAGTAAATTCAAAAATCTATGTTTATAGCACATCATAAAGCTTGAATCTATCGTGTTTGCATTGAAGATTTAGCATTATTACTTGTATGGTGTGCACGTTGAGATATTCACATATCACAAGAATCTTCAGTATATCTTCAAGCAATGGGAGTTGATCCTAAGATAGTTAATGTGGCTTGAGTAACCCAAGGACTATGATATCGACATCCTTTATCACCCCCGAAAAAGCGGATATTATAGCTGACGTTCTTAGCCGAAGGTCTATTGGGAGTCTGGCTTATTTGAAAACAAACAAAAGATCCATGGTGAAGGAAGTTTACTGGTTAGCGAGTTTAGGAGTACGACTGGTAGAATTTGAAGATGGTGATGTTGTCGTGTAGTATAGAGCCAAATCATCTCAATTGGTGGAGGTAAAGAAGAAATAATATGATGATCCTTTCTTGGTATAGTTGAAGGAAGGAATTCATAAGCAGAACACTACGGCTTTTGCACTTAAGGTGAAAGATGGTACCTTGAGATACCAAGATTATTTGTATGTTATTGATGTTGACTAAGGCCCATGGTTCGAGGTAATCCGTGCATCCGAGTTCTACAAAGTTGTACCATGATATCAAGAAGATTTACTAGTGGAATAACATGAAGAGAAATATAGTCGATTTTGTGGCTATGTATCCTAATTGCCAAACAAGTTAATGCCAAACACCAAAAACTTGGTGGGTTGGAAATAGAACATGGATATTTTGATGTAGAAGTGATAAATATGAACTTTATGGCAGGTCTACTTCGCATATTCTGTAAGTTTGACTCGATTTGGGTGATTGTGAATCGACTTACAAAGTCGGACACTTCCTACCAGTAAAGACTGCGGACATCGCAGAACAGTATACTCACTTATATATATTAAAGATATAATAAGGTTGCATTATACTCCAGTTTTTATTATCTCGGACAGAGGTAGCAGTTCACAACTAACTTTTTTCAAAAGTTTTAGAATGGTCTGGGTACTCAGGTTAACCTTAGCACAACTTTCCATCCTAGAATGACGGATAAGCCGAGCAAATGATTTGAACACTCGAGGACGTATTGAGGTCATGTGTTCTTGACTTTAATCAGTTACCTCTCATTGAATTTTCATACAACAACATCTAACACACGAGCATTCAGATGACTCCATTGGAAGTCTTGTATAGAAGAAGATGTAGATCTTATTTTGGGTGGTTCAAAATCAGTGAAGCAGAATTAATAGGTCCCGGCCTAGTTTACCAATCCATGGAGAAGGTAAAAGTAATCAAGTAGTTTAATCACTCAAAGTCTCTAAAAGTCCTATCCAGATGTCTGGCAAAGAGATTTTGAGTTCAAGGAAGATGATTAGGTGTTCTTGAATGTTTCTCCCATGAAAGGTGTAATAAGATGTAGGAAGAAGAGAAAAATAAGTCCAAGTAAGGGAGAATGTAAGATCTTTTAGTGTATGATTAGGTGTTCTTGTTAGCTCTTTTAGTGCATAACAAGAGCTAACTTTTAATATTCAGGGATAAATATTCCTAAGTGAGGGAGAATGTAAGATCTCGGAAAGTCCTAACCTTTATTTGGGTCAACAAAGGCTAAGGAGCCAGGTCGGAGTAAGAGGAGGAACAAGAGGATGCCTCATCTACACTGTGAAGAAAGAATCTAGAGCATTCCATGAGTCTCCAGAGCAACCTACAAACGTCCGAAATATCTTACTGGCATCTAGAGTGAAGCCTACACACAAAAGAGAAGAGTCCGAAAGAAATCCTATGCAACACCCCTAAAAGGACAGCTGCATGACGAAGAGAGAGAAAACAGAGTCATTCCACCAAAGTTGAAAAATTATTCTAGAGAGAAGGAGGAGCATATCTCTCATAAATATTCACCAAGGTAAGACTTTATGGTTCATTTATGATACGCCGGTATCACTAATATTATCCTAATAACATTTATGAACCAAATTCATAAGATTCCATCTCAAGATCCAAGAATCTCGACCAAGATCTAAGCAAGGGTTCTTGAATCCAAAAAGGTAAATCTCTACATCTAATCACATACAAGTTTAAGATGGATCTTTGTGGATTGTGATGAGTTGAAAAATATCATTTTGATGAGAAAGAGACACAAAGTACTTGAAGAAAGTTATGAACTAAGGTTTGGAATGAATATTAGATGGGTAGAGATGAATTATGAGTTTGGGTGACTGATTTCTATTACATATTATCTTGTATAAATTAGGATCTCATAGTATTGGTTTGAATATAAGGAGCTAAAATAGCTTTGATTATTCAAGTTATGTTGAGCTAATCCTTTCTCATAGAGTCGTTCTCTCTTAAAGCTATATGTCTCAAAATGTCTCTTCATGACTAAGTAACTTCTCAAATGCCATACTTTTTTTCAAAGATTTGAGTTTTCTTTCGCGATAAATTTGCAAGAATTCAAGCTTTCAAACGAAAACGAGTGAATGTTAAAGCTTTCCATAAACGTGACATGTGGTCACTGAGTTGAATATAAAGGAAAAGATTTTTTCCAAACGTGCCGGAGTTAAATAAAATATTTTGACAGTCTTGTCAAGTAACTGAGAAAGTATTGAGTAAAGGTTTCAAATACCCACAGTTAAATGTGCCCGTTGTAGGACTATGTTCGGACCATTGGCGATTAGATAGTATCCTTTAGTAGGGGATAATAAAAATGTTATCTAACTAATATTGATCCACACGGCATTATTGAGAGATGGCTTAGTCGATCGGGCCGAGATCAGATGTCATGCGGTACTCATGGTGATTTAATGGAATATCGATAACTAATAAACTGTCGCTCATAAGATTGTTTAAACTTCAAACTCTTTTTATGCTTTGTGAAATAAAATAAAATATTATTATTTTGATTCGCATACCATTCTCCCCTATTTCCCTGTTTGTTATTGTCCATTTCTATGTGATGGAGCTCATGATATATATATACGAGTACTTTTCACTAGGTACTTATGCCCTTTTTACCGGGGTTACTGCATCTCTTTTGTAGATGTAGGTATAACACTCTGGACGGTTCGTACCTTTTCTAGGCACTCTCATATTTCCTCCAGTCTATTATGCCCAGGGCAATCTTACGTTTTATGAAAATAATTAAATTTTCTTTAGGTATCACGAAGGTCCTATCACCGGTATTTCTTATATTCATAATGTCATAGAGGATTTACAGACATAGTGGGTTATGTATAATTTATCATTCCAGTTGAGATGTCACATGGCATGTATGAGTAACTACTTTTGGCTATTTACAATTTTACAAGTTATAACAATTTTTACGAAAGGATTTAATGCTTTCCAAAGTCATGAATTAGTTATATTTATCCAGTCAAGGCAAGTTGGTTCATCCGGATATAAAAGAGTAATTGGTGTTGTGTTTGTCTCCCAAAGTCGGGGTGTGACCAGTTAACCCAGATACAACTAAGCAACCAAGTGTCATGTTCGTCCCCAAGGTCTAGGCAAGACACCAACATTTACGGTTTTTACCAAAAATTCAAAAGACTCTTCAAGAACCCAAAACCTAGGATTTGTGAGAAGAACATCTAAGATTCGAAAGATTTACTACATGAATTCGTTTATAGAAAATCTTGACATTGTCTAAAGCTCTGAGTGCGTATGTGAGCGAATCTTTTAGATTCAATGACAAGTTCCGTTGATTTATCCTAGCGATAGCGGACTCTTTCCAAGCTTTTAGTTTTTTAGGCGTTTATATTATTTTAGGGGAATACCCTGAAGACATATATACCTAAATTTTCAAACAGAAGCTCATGACTTATCATTCGTGGATTTAGATTTCAAATGCTTTTTTGTTGAATTTTCCTAAACAACTTTTCAAACATTTATGATTTAAGACTGTTAGATTTTAAATTGCTTTGCTAACTTCATTATTATTTTTAAGTCATCTAGAATAGGGTTCACTCAATAAATAGTACATGTAAGATGCTAATTACATCTCACCATAATTTGAGGGCGTGACAAATTGATATTAGAGTTGTCAGGTTTAAGGGTTCTAAGGAGTCATAAGCTTGTCTCTGTGGAGTGCTATTTATGGGTGTGTAACGTATCATATCTGATACTTAGGACTCAATGGGCATTAGGAAAGTATATTTCTTCGTGTTTTATATTGTGTTATAGAGCTACCATTACAGAGTTCTAATAAATTATCTTGTTGAGTTGTCTTAATACTCAGGCTACATAATTGATTGAATATCAGATGATCAATATGGCGGGAACCTGGTGGAGAACTTACAAGAAAAGTAGAGGCCCGATTCTAGATGAAATTCATAAAGTTGGGAAATTAAAAATAAAATTGTGTGCAAATACGAGCGTTTATTTGTCTATTGAGCCTTTATTTTTTTAAAATAATAATGGTTTGGGCGTAGGGATGGGAGAGAGGAGAGTCGAATATAATTGAATCTTTTCGTTGTACCTTTTGAAAATTGAGCTCTATTGAGTTCTCATTTAATCTTTTATTTTATATCTTTAAATAGAAGTTCTTATGTTAAAATATTATTAATATGATTATTAATATGTGCTTTTTTCTAATTATGCAGGTTAATTGCTTGGACATCTCCACTAGTTTAGACCTCTCCTTAGGCTACGGGGCGAATGGCAAAAATAATAAGACACTTCGATCACCCGATAAGAAAAAATCTTGGAAAATAGCTTCCACCAGAATTTTGGAAAGCGCTTCTAACTATCGCAAATTTTTTTATATGATGATCATCAGGATTTGTCACAAAAACCTGGCAATCTTCTTAATCTTTCATATGGTGATCACCAAGATTTGCCTCAAAATATGCTTTCGCCAGAAATTTTCATATGGTGTTTACCAGGATTAGCAAAAATATGGCATCACCAAAAATTTTCATATGGTGATTACCATGATTTGCCAAAAAATATGGCAATCGCCAAAAATTTTAATATGCAAAAATTCAGGCAGTGTGCTTCAAAATTCTCGCTGCGACTTCAAATTTCTAGTGGTGAAGCTATTCTACTAAAAAAAAAAATTAATTGGGTCAAAATATAAACAGTGATCGTAAAAAAGTATATCCAGCGTAATTTCCCGTAGGTGATACATATTGTATTGAAACATAGTACTAAATTCTTGAAGAGATTCAGGACTCCATTATCTAGCAGAAACAAGTCCAATAAAAATAGATTACCAGAAGAATTAAAAAAAAGGCACATTAGTCTAATGTATCTAATTTGTAGGTGGGCCTTATCAGCTTTTAGGTCCAGACATCAAAGGGTGGTATTGGGCTATCACACAGTAGTTTCAAAACCCAAAAAACGATGATTATCTGTCATGCTTGACTTTTGGGTTATTTGTTGGATGTCCACTGTGAACCATAGTAGTTTTTGGGTTTTAAGCTCATCCCAATTTTTTGCTTTAAGTGCTTTCTTCTACATAGTTGCTTTTTCTTCTTCTTCTTTTTTTTTAACTTGCTAGTTTTCCAAGGAAGTAAGGAAAATTTTGAATTCAAGTTGAGGTTTTCTCGACAATGCACCCTCAAGTCAATTAGAAAAGTAGGGCATGTGTCTTAAATTCTCTATGTTACACGAACTAAGAAAGGGATTTTTACCTTCCTATACATTATTTAAAATTTTATTACCTTTCTACTTAAGTTTTAATTTAATTACATGGTCATATACAATTTACTAATTATATACAAATAAGTTTAAATGAGTATTCCTTTATATTAGGAATTGAATAAGAAATATCAGTTATTTCCTTATCCCTTTATACTTGTCCACTCTCTCTCTCCCCGTCTCTCTCTATATCTCCGTCTCTGTCTCTGTCTCTGTCTCTCTCTTCGTCTCTTTACTCTCCTTCTCTGTTTTTTTTCTCAATTTTTTTCATTTGATGTTCTCAGTTTTTTTGTACTTTCTTGTTGTATAGAGTTTTAATGGAATTCATCAATGGATTTCAATCATTTTAACTTAGCAATTTCCTTTTATGTTGCACAACTGGTGTTAAAATTGAAATTGTCAATCAATAAACTTTGAAGGTGTTTGACTCTCCATAATTGACAGCCATTAAAAAGCTTTGAAATCGAATTTGGGTTTTCAAAAACCATTATTTGTTTGGATTGGGTGTTGTTTGTAAATAATTGAAAATATTATTTGGAGTTTATATCTCAATTTTGAGGGTGTTTTGGTTAAGGTTAGACTTGATATTGGCTGAATTTCATATTGAAACTCGAAGAAGAAGAAAGAAGAAGAATACATGGCATATAATATACTTACGAAATTGTAGTAAAGTTGCATTATAATTGTATGTAAATTGTATTCTGTTGTAGTTATATATATATATTTTTTATTTGAATGTTATATGAAAGTTGAAAAATAGTTGTATAATGTATGAATCGTTCTATAAAATTTGTATTTAAGTTATCAATACTATCTTTTTACATAAAGTTATTGACATGTATCAAAATTGTATTAAGAGAGTAAGTTTTGATTGAAATTTTAGAGAGGAAGAAGCACAAACCTAATCAAAATATATACAAATCAGAAACAAAAGACATATTGTGGTTGTATTTAACTGGGTAAAAATAATGTATGAAAGTTGTAGATAAGTTGTAAAAAAGTTTTATAATAAATAATTAGTTGTATGAAATTTTTTTTTTACTATGTATAAATCAGATACAAAATATACAAATGACATATTGTATAAAATTTGTATTTAAGTTGTATGATATTGTAGTTGTATTTAACTGGGTAAAAGTAATGTATATTACATAATTAGTTGTATACTATATAATTAGTTGTATAAAATTTATTTTTAGTTTATATGTTGTCATAGATGTATCAAATTTGAATATTTCGGCATTGACACGTAACTATGTTCTTTTAACTCCGACATAATTATATTGCAATTTTTTCAATTTTATTAACTCCGACACAATTATATAGGCATTGAGTAATGTGATTGAAACAGTTTACATGTAGATGGCTTTATATAATTTCTTGAAATAATGAATGTGGATGGAAATATAGACCGAAGGAACATTGCGATTTGATTAGCTGAAAATCTATTGGGATCTTTCAATTTTCCATGATTAAAGGGATACAATATGATTTGCTAATAACTAATTGAGATTTTTCAACTTTTTTCTATGTTAACACTTTAATATTAGAGCCGGTTTGGTAAAGGGTTCTTAACTAAAGAGGAGAGGAGAGAAAAAAGGAAAAAGATGTAATTAAATCTCTTAATTTAAGGCACTAATAATGGATTGTATATAAATTGTAAGCAATCATGCTTTAGGGCGGGTAATATACAAAAATAGGATAATTTTAATAAATAATTTTCAAATATTGTATAGAAACGAAAAAACCTCAATAAGAATAGTACAACTTAAAATGCTATAGGAACGTGTACAATGTGTGTGATATTGTGATCGCGTTATTTCTAACCTAGACAACTGAAAGATGGTTTCTCAATCCTATTTAAACGTTCTTGTAATAAAACAATAATAAGTTGCAGTCTTTTGAAAATTGTTCCGAATTATTCTTAATTTATTTCGTGTTTTGGAACAGGAAATTAATGAGTTGATAATATTTTATCACAAAAAATAAGTGCCTGAGTTTATTTGTAAGATTGTCAATCAAGGTCAAATATTACTCTAAAAATCTGTCAAAGAGAGAGCCATATTCAACCAGGCCACCTCAGACGACGGGAGCAGTTAATTAGAAAACAAAATTAGATGCTCTAATTGGGTGGGTGATTTCTTATCCTAGAAGACTTCAGCTATTGAATTAATTGAATTGTAAAATGGACAAAAAACTAACACACAAATAATATAGTATCGTAGGGTTACCACTTCCTTATTGTTATAACACAATATTTTAGAAATATATATAATTGGTATTTGACTCTAAAGGTAGAAATAAATAAATCATTGTGCTTTGCCTAATTTAAAGAAAGTCGAATACCAAGTATATCATGACACCTTTTGTATAGGAGTTTACTTTTGTGTAGGAGTTTTATTTAGGGGATAAAGTTATTTGTTTGCATCAAATCATATCAACTATGATGAAGTGATTTAATTTAGTGAGATAAAAAAATATATTAACCAACCATGATTAAGAGAAAAGTTATGTGTAAATACAATAGTGCATTCATTGAATCTATCATAAATATCTTAAGCTTTATGCATAGACATAAGACATGTATAAATTTCCTACACCATTAGTATAAGTTGACTTATAATATGAATAACTCTTCATAAAAAATTTATAAAATAAAAATATGTTATAATTAATTAAATTGCACTGATAACATAAAAATTCTTTATATTGTCATTCTATATATATATCGTAAATTCTCTATCTTGTACGTAGGTGCGATAGCAACCACTGTATTCAGTTCAAACATATAAATATTCAAACGCTTCGGTTTTGAATTCTTGATCTGTCTATTATTCGTATCTCTTTGGTCTTCAGACTTTCTTAAGCAATTAATGAGGAGAAGATAGTCATCTTACATACATTAAAGAAAAAGAAAGAGGCCAAGAAATTAAAGGGGAAAGAGAGTCAGTAGTAATAAATTGGAGAATAATGCATAGGAAGTCCATACCCAAGTTTCAACGTGGCCTATCAAAAGTCATGAACACAGCTGCAGATTTTGAGTTTTTGATTGATTAATTTGTCCTTAGAAAATATACAAGTCTAGATGGATCTTTTTCTTTAAATACTATTTACTTCAACTCCCAACATAATGATGTATCATTCTTGACAAAATAGACCACCTAGCATGACCCAACTTGTCGTGTGCCTCTACCAAAATATTGTTTACTAAGCAAAATAATATTATATGTACACATAAAACTATAATATAATACATATACATGTATTAATTATTCTTGAAACTAAAATATTTGTTAGGGTTAGGTTAGGCCAAAATAATGCTGCATTTTTTGTTATAAATTGGAATAACAAGGACATCATGATTATTTTATTGCAGCAATATTTTATTCAATAAAAAATTCGGTTAGTCCTCTAGAATTTCTTATTCATGTATATATTTGTATTGCCCCAAATGAAAGCGAAGATAGGTCCTACACTAGGCCACGAAGCAAGTACTACCACTTTAACATATAAATAAAAAATATATATATTGTGTATACCAATATTAAATACTAATACATCTCGCATAGATAAGATCACGAAAGCTAGAGCTACTTGGGACTTTGTTAACTACACTAAAATAATGCCAACTAAAACGTATATTAAATCTAAAGTACTTGTAAAGTCAGGGTATCATATTACACGCTTGTCGCACTTTGTGGAACTTTTTGTGCTTTTATATATATATATATATATATATATATATATATATATATATCAGTCATTTTATGCGAAATATAACAATAATTAAGACATTTCAAAACGTTAAATTTAGGAGAGATCCATCAATGATGTCGATATTTTCTTTTGGTCTTTTAGAAGTGGAGAATTTCTGTTTTGTTTTATCCTTTAAAAGAAATAAAAATTGCTTAAGGAATAAAGCGGATGATTTGTGTTCCCTTTATACATCAAAAGCATTTTTCACTCTCATTTACATTTCAGAAAGTAATTATGTTATTTTTTCAGCCAAGATTCAGACAATAATTATGTCAAAAACAAGTATTGTGTTATAGATACATTCTTTTGTTTATAGTACTTCATCTTTTGAAATTAATTATTTAGGTTATAGCTATTTCATAGCCTAGTCTTTGTGATATTCAGAAAATATATAATTAACGTACTTTTAGTGTTTCCCTTGGAAAGTAGAGAGAGACTAAGGGTATGGTTGGAAAGTTATATGTAATTACCAGGCTGCGTAATTACTACTCTAGTATTTATACAGTCAGGCAATTATGAAGTATAGCAAATAGAGTAGCGTGTTTGTTTGTTAGAACATCATAACACTATAATTCCTACTGTTATTTTTTATTGCACAAGTGTAATTTTATAGTTAGATTTTTTATTTTAAAGTAAAAGATAATTATAAAAAATAAATAATTTTTCAAATGAACATTTAAATAAATTTTAATATGTGACAAATATATGTACATATAAGACAGAAATATTATTATTATCTAGGTATTTAAAGTATATATTGACCTTAAGATATATTAAGAATTATATATTAGTAATTAATATAGTATATAATAATTAATATCTTTCGATAAAAATATTTTAACTTAATTTGTTTAAAAACTTCCAATAAAAATTTAATATGTTACCTAGGAATATAATATGAAAATCATGATTTGTTTGCACTTATATATATATATATATATATATATATATATA
>MCJB01051741.1:45940-68772 GCA_002018475.1 Nicotiana obtusifolia
AAAAAAAAAAAAATCCTCAACCACTAACTCCACTACAACTACCTATAACCACCTACCTCTAAAAATTTTCACCAATTTTGACCATATCAATACCCAGAAAAATTCGCATAAACTCATCATAAATAATGTTGCTACTATATCGGCAACGTCAACCATATCAAATGTTTTTTACCTACTTGCTCGCCTAAACGAGCCCAAAATCTCTAAATTCTCCATCGACAAGATTTTGAAGAACCATCGTGATGAAGAACTAATCAAATTCAGCTACCGTTCATGTGAATAATTAAGGCAAAAAAATTTCGCACAAATAGTATTGAAAACTGGGCATTTTTGTTGTGATTTGTAGAAAGGATGATGCATATGGCCATGTGAAGATGAAAAGAATAATTTTAGTGGCTTCGAAGGATTTTTAGGAATCAATTAATTGAGTTTGGAAGGGGGAAAAGAAAAAGAGATTTTGGGGGGGGCGGGGGACGAGGGGGTGCTGAGGAGATATTTTTTTTTATTGAGTTTAATCTCTTTATATAATAAAAATTAGGCAAAATACATAGTTTACCCATCAACCTTGCAGCGAAATCCCTATTATACACCTCTACTTTACGGGACACCTTTTACATACTCAACTTTTCAAAACTGTGTCTAAGACTACTTTTGACCAGATAGCACTTGTGAGTTTATGCACAAAAAAAGCACGTGAAGCCCGTAAAAAAACCCTT
The DNA here is from genome assembly GCA_002018475.1 of Nicotiana obtusifolia. Taxonomy (NCBI): domain Eukaryota; kingdom Viridiplantae; phylum Streptophyta; class Magnoliopsida; order Solanales; family Solanaceae; genus Nicotiana; species Nicotiana obtusifolia. The sequence continues at coordinate 46,657 of MCJB01051741.1, forward strand.
TTTTTGTCTCCCCTCCCACAGGAACCCATCCCCCTCCCTCTGGTCTTCTTCCTCATACCACCCTCCCCCTCATCTTCTTCCCCAAATAGAATTTTTAAAGAACATAAAATTTTAGATCTAAAATTGAGCAGTTTTTGTTGATTTATTGTCCAAATATTGTGAAAACCATTTATTTATGATAGATTTAAAAGCTTTAACAGTAGTATTGAAGGGTTGGTGAAAAATCTAGAATCCACCACTATTGTGGTATCGAAAAAAGCTTGAAAATTCAATTGGGTCTTGTTGATTATTGGGTTATTAAACTCAATTTTGTTGCTTGATTATTTTCAGCTAATTATTGAGATGGTGTAGTTGAATTTTGGGTTGAAAATTTTCTCACAAACAACTAGGTGGCAGCAACAATGGTGCTTAAGATATAAAATGGGAAGATGAAGAAGATGGGTTTTAATTGTAATTTATAATTTTTTTTTCCTTTTTAAAGTCAATGACACGTGTCACGGTCCTATTAGGGCGTGACTTTCACGTTATCTGAAAAATTGGCCAAGCACAAAAGTGGTGTGTTTTAGACACACTTTTGAAAGGTTGAGTGTGTAAAGGGTTTTTTGTGAACAAGAGGTGTGTAACAGGAATTTCACTGCAAAGTCGATGGGTAAACCATGTATTTACCCTAAAATTAATACCTCACTTGCTTTTATAAGCGTGTAATCACGCGCTTTGCCGACTCAGCATAAAAAAGACCACATAAGCTTGGCCAACAGTTAGAGGGTTAAAAATTTATGTTTTGATAAAGTTCGTATGTCTAATTGAAACTTCGTGAAGTAAGAGGGTTGGGATGTCAATACCGAAGAACTAGAGATATCTATCATGCTACTTGTTGAAGAAGAGAAGCCCTATGATAATTTCTCTGCAAAACCTTCAAAATCAAATAAGACATTTGTGGTTAAAGAAGAGAAGGAGAAGCAGACGGGTTTGAGACACAACAAATAGGGTTCAGACATCTCTATGTTGTTTCTCTTATTTGAGCCCTTTTGATTTTACACGTGGATATATGCTGACCATCCAAGTGAACCTAAATCTCAACCATTTGATTAACAATTCTGGACAGCTGGAATAAGAGAATATAAAGGAAGCTTCTCTCACATGAGAATCACATGTTAATATATTATAAAAGAAAATTATTGTTTTTTCTGGTATAGGACTAGCAATAGAATTTGTACAAGTGTACATATAATTAGATTCTTCTCTTTCTTGCTAGATTAGCTATTTGTATAAATATTGATAAACAATGATGAAATAATAGAGAAAATTTTCACAAATCTGCTTTACATTTCTTTCATGGTATCAGAGCAGTAATTCGATCCATTCAATCTCTCTCTCTCAAATTTTGTTTCTTTAATTCAATCACCGAATCATAACTGGAACAGAGACTCCTGCTGCTGTTATTGCCCCTAGTTCATCCAACAATGGACCAAATCATGACAAAAATCATCTTATTTTCTCCATTCTTCAGATGCACTTGGTATGACCATTGTCAACTCACTATTTGATGGAAAAAGCTTCCCGGATGGAGAAGGCCAGTTCTTATAGCACTCTCAGCCAAAAACAAAACTAGGCTTCATAGATGGGAGTTGTGCTGCACCACCTCTGACTTCCAAAGACTATGCACTTTGGAGGAAGCGCAATGACTTGGTGACTTCATGGCTGCTCAATTCACTGTCAAAAGATATTAGTGATAGTGTCCTCTACTCAAAAAGTGCAAAGGAACTCTAGGGTAGTCTTGAGCATAGATTTGGCCAGTCAAATGGGGCCAAACTATATCACTTACAGAAGAAAATAGCAAGATCAGTACAAGAAAACAACAGCGTAGCAGAATACTCTACCACATTGAAAGGGTTGTGGGATGAGCTGGCTTCTTTAAACTCACATTTAGGATGCATCTGTGACTGTGTGTGTGAAGGAAAAAAGAAGCAGACCAAATTTATAGAAGATCAAAGGACATCCGATTTCTTATAGGACTTAGTGATGCATATGGTCAGGCAAGAGGGAACATACTGATGATGAACCCTTTTCCAACTATGGATGTGACTTATTCTTTGTTATTAAAGCATGAAGGTCAAAAGGAAGGATACATCAACCCACAATAAACAATGAGTCCATAAAAGTACAACAATCAAACTCAAAAGACTTGGAATGCATCACAAAAATCTAGAAACACTTAACAAAAGTTAAAAGCTAGGAAGACCAAATATAATCCTAACGTGAGTCGCAGCCATTGTATGAGAACAGGACATGTCAGGGCAGACTGCTACAGGCTTATAGGGTTTTCAGAAGACTTCCACTTCACCAAATCAAACATGTAACAGGGAGAATCTAAGGCTAATGCCGTGCTTGGAGCTAAGGAAGACGACTGCACCAATAATCCTCCTAGTGAAGGATCAGTGGACAAACACAATTAGCACTTCAGCAAAGAACAACTCTCAGAGCTGGTTAACCTAATCAAACAGGTGCACATTGGACATACAGAAAATGGAGGGACAAAGATTAATGCAAATTCTGTGGCTGGTACAATACTCAAATATTGTGGAACTTGTCTAGCAGTTTTTAACACTAAAACTTGGATTATTGATTCAGGAGCTTCTGAACACGTGTGTTCTGACTCCAATTCTTTCCTAGAGCTAACTCCCTTACCTATGCCGTTATATATTAATCTCCCTGATTCTTTTCAATTGCATGTCACACATATAGGAAGAGTTCCCATCCAACCCGATATGATTCTTCCAAGAGTACTCTATGTGCCTTCTTTTAAGTACAATCTATTATTAGTTCACAAGCTTTGTGTACAATTCAGTTGTTCCTTAAATCTAGCCTTCATTGGATGTCTGTTGCAGGTCCCCTTAATAAGGAGGGAACAAGTTTTTAGTGAGATAAGAGATGGACTATACCTGCTGCAGCCAACCAACTTAGATTCTAGCAGTTTCTTAGGTCAAAATGTAGTTTCCATTCCACAAGGAAGTGATTAGAGTTGTGTTTCTAGTACTTTTTCTTTTCAAAACTCAGTGTCAGTTAATTCAGTTTCTACTGTACTTCAATGGCATGTTAGGTTGGGACATTTGTCATTTTCAGTAATGAGAAATCTTAGTTTCATTCAATTTCCATCAAATTTTGATCATGTGTGTATATTCCATCAAGCTAGACAAACTAGATTGCCATTTCCTACAAATCACATCAAAACAAAAACTGCTTTTGAATTAATTAATGTTGACACTTGGGGACCATTTAAGACACCTGCATATAATGGTGTTAGATATTTTTTTACAGTTGTGGGTGATTTTAGTAGAGCTACTTGGACCTTCTTATTAAGTTGCAAGAGTAATATATTTCCAATCGTAAGATCTTTCTTGATCATGGTGGAAAGGCCAATTTGAAGATAAAGAGGATAAGATCAGATAATGTATTGGAACTGGGGAGAGGAAGTCAAGAAGCAGCTTTTCTTGAAAGCCGAGGTATTATTCATGAGAGGAGTTGTGTAACAACCCCACAACAAAATGGGGTTGTAGAGAGGAAGCACAGACACCTCTTGGAGGTTGCCAGGGCTCTATATTCCAATCACAAGTCGCAATTCTTTACTGGGGAGAATGCATCTTGACTGCTACTTATTTGATAAATAGGTTTCCTTCTAGTGTTCTTAAAGGAAAAACACCTTATGAGATGTTATTTGGGAAGAAACCTATTTATGATTCTATTAGTTTTTTTGGGTGTTTGTGCTATGCTTCTATTCTAGCACACAACAGAGGAAGAGGGGATCCTAGAGCCGACAAATGTGTGTTTTTAGGTTATGCACACAATCAAAAAGGAGTTACAAACATCTAGAACTAATTAGTAACAGAGTTTTTGTCTCTAGATATGTCAATTTCTATGAAAACAACTTTCCTTTACTAACATGCAAATCAGTTCACCTAGCACTTTCTTTCCTAATATTCCAGTTGTGCAAGACTCAGGAGTACAACATGTGTCTTCTTCAAATATCCCCCCTAACTAACATTCACAAACTACCTCCAGCTCTATTTCCTCTCCACCAAGCCTTGCTCATTCACCTATGCCTCATTTCTCTAGTCTATTTTTTGATGACAGTACATCATCTTCTCCTTTTTCCTACACAAAATCCCTACAGCAGCCTCAATCAGTCTTCCTACCAAAGTAACACCCCTTCACCTCAAACACACTCTATAGCACACCAATTCATGTTCTATCACCACCTCTAAGAAAATCTTATAGGTAGTATCTATCTCTCAGATTTTATCAATTCTTGTCTTGCACAACCCTCTAAACCCTCTACATTTTCTTTTGGGGCATTATCAGTGCAAAATCAACACCTTGTTAAGGGGATAGAATCTATACCAGAACTTGCCACTTTTACACAAACTTCTACTCATCCAGGATGGAAGAAAGTCATGCAAGAAGAAATTGTTGCTCATGAGCAAAACCATACTTGGGTGTAGTAGATTTGCCACCAGGTAAGCAGCCATTGCCTTGTAAATGGATTTATAAAGTCAAACACAAGGCAAATGGTTCAGTGGAATGGTTGAAAGCTAGATTAGTAGTAAGGGGGGATATTCAAAGAGAGGGAATAGACTATTTTGAAACCTTTTCACCTGTTGTCAAAATGACAACCATAAGGTGTCTTCTTATAGTGGCAGTCAAGAGAGATTGGGTTGTTTCACAGCTTGACGTTAACAATGCCTTTCTATATGGCGACTTACAAAAAGAGGTTTATATGAGGTTCCCTACGGGCCTAACTCCTCCTAACTAGAATCAAGTTTGTCTTTTGAGAAAGTCATTATATGGTCTAAAACAAATCTCTAGACAATGGTATGCTCGATTAGCAGGGGCTCTCAGTTACAAAGGTTATTCGAGCTCTCTTAGTGACTATTCTCTATTTTTCAAATGCAATGAGAATTTGGTTTCTATAATAGCAGTTTATGACGATGAAATTTTGTTAACTGGGGATGATTGCAAAGAACTCAAGTCTATCACATAATTTCTTAATACAGATTTCAAAGTCAAGCATCTAGGAGATATACACTATTTTTTAGGAATGGAAATACTAAAGGTCAAATTCTGTAATATACATATACGTATGCTGATGTTGATTATTTATATAAGATCCAGATTAATTGAATTTATTGAAGTTAACAAATCATTTTGTAAAGGGTACTTATTTGGCTGGGGATTCTACCCGTTTGGCCATATATTTTGCTAATTTTTTTTCAAATTATTTTTGGCAAATATATGTTTGTTCATAAATTTTATTTATATTTGACAAATTTCCAAATTCAAAAACCCAAATCCCAAGAGCTGGTTTTGGCCCAAAATTTTACTATTAGATTTTTTAATTTTTTTTAAAATTGCTCCAAACTTTTATATTTTATAAAGAGTCCACCATTTATTATTTTATGACAATGCTGCTTCATCTTCTCGGTCATCTGATAGTGTATTATGTAGTTCATTATAACAATGATAATTTTGTACCAAATTTATTTATGTTTAGGACTATGGATTGTGATAATGATTAATGAATGTTATTGATGAAGACACCGTTAGGAATTTGTGATAGTTTTTAGAACTTGTGAGTATAAGTCATGTTTTATGTTTTTTCAAAAAAAAAAAGTAAAACATATTTTGAAAACTTATGTACAAACACATTTTCATCTTCAAATCAAACTTCACTCAAACTAAAATTTTCAAAACGAATCTAAAAATTTATAGCCAAATGCTAGCTTAATCGCCGCATAACACACCGCAGCGAAGTGGTCACTATATTTTGATTGCATAGCAAAAAAAATTTACATTCTCAAATTTTCGCACATGCCTAAGTGAAATAGTATACCCATTCTTAAATTGTAGTGTGCGTTTTGGTAACTTTAAGACATTTAATTTCCTTCCAATAATAAATTACACTATCTCCCAATGGGAACTAGATATAATACATTCATTTATTTTTATTTGTCCAGTATTTTAAAAATAGATCTTTACTTTTACTTGTCACTTTCAGCATATCGAGAAGACAATCTTTTTTCCTGTTATATCCACAGTATTAATTACTCATTTCAAATCATTTTCTTAAATCCATTAAAAATATGCATCAATTAATATGGATATCATGGTAAATTATGCACTTTATTTATTATTTGTTAAGGGGTGTGAAAAGTCAAAAGTGGACAAGTAAAAGTGAACGGAGGGAGTATCAAATATGGCCTCCGTTCACTTTTACTTGTCCACTATACGAAAATTATATTTTCACTTTTACTTGTTCACTGTACTAAATCAAGAAAAAGATAATTTTTTTTTTGTTTTACCCTTATTAATAACTATTTATTCCCCAAATTATTTTTCAAGACTTTTGAAAATACTATCATTATTATGGGTAGAATTATAAAATACATATTTCATTTTTTTTTAAAAATAGTATAAAGTTAAAAGTTGACAACTAAAAATGAATGGAGGGAGTAGAAGCTACCGATTATATTGGTCTCCTTTTTCCTTAAATATGACAGTCAAATTTATCGATAATTTAAAATGAATTCTTGTAGGAGCCTATAATAAACATATACTGATATTCATAACCTATGTATGTCGTACTACAATAGTACAGTTAAAGTTCATTATAATACTCTGAACTAGCTTAAGTTTGAAAAAATTATATAGTTTGAGTCTTTGGGCAGACTTCGCAAATTTCTATACTTAAATCACATATGTGATGGTGAAAACATATTCTAATCTTGTAGTGTTAACCAAACATAGTATTTAACTTGGTGATTTTGAGATAACTTTTTAACAAACTTTTTTGATAAGGCATTGTGTTAATTTGAGTATTTTTTTATTACGAAGATTTTCAACATACCCAAAGAACCAAAAGAAATAGAAAAAATAAATAAATGAAAGGACTTGAATACCTTTTAAGCTCTAACTAAGTATCGGACTCTTATTAGGGGATCAATTAACGCACTTATTAGGTATAACTAATTCATTGGTTATAGTACGAATTCAATGCGAAAATGATAGTGCCAACTCGCTGTACTCAATTACTAAGAAATCAAATAAAATATATTAACTAAAAGTGATCAAAATATATTTGCATTGTTTTGTGTCCGAACATCCTATAAATGTTTTTGTTGTACATTTCTTGTTAACCAGAAACGTAGTTACATTAAAATAACATAACACAATCATATCATACTAATACAACATTTACGTTTACTAGTAACATTGACCGCCTCAAAAGTCAAAACATTGTTAGCATCTAAAACTTGCTTCAATATATGCTAACATCTTCAAGTATTTTGTTGTGCTAACTTGTTTTACATTCACTAATAGTTGAATGCTGAAATTTACGCATGATTGTTCAAGATTGTACGTTGAGCGATTTAAATAACATGTGCAACAACAATTTGTGTTATGATCCACACAATCTTTTTGTCACTAGTTTTTAACATCTGTTTAAGTGATGCCAATAATGAAAGACGGATAAAAGACTAAATGAGAAGGGCTTGTAGGCTTATGTACTAGTAAATTTTTGAAGAAAGTGCACATATTACACCTTAGACAAATTCCTTCATCGGCGAGGCAAGTAAGTTAAAAGTTATACAAGATATAATATAAATTCGTATGATGCACATATATTTGGGCTCGCAAAAGTATAACGTCAGGGACAAATATGTAAGATCTGTTTGGGAAATGATATGTGCTGCGAGCTTGGAGTGTGATGGCTTTTGCTATCCAATTTTTTCCGTGTTTGTGTATAATTCAATTTCATTAAATTTTATGCTTAATTCTCTTTTAATGAGTGTATTTAGTCGATCCAATTTGATTTCATTGTATTGGATTCATTCAAAATATAAAAATCAAACGGAACCAAAAAAGTCAAACTTTTATAAACATTATATCATTCTTTAAAAAGAAGGAAAAGAAAATGAAAAAGAAGTTTGATTCAATCATTTTCCGGTTAAAGCGAAATTCAATTCACTTGCCTACTTCTTTGTTCTTACTTCTTTCTACCTCCAGCATTTTCACTTCAACCACAAGAAATAAAAAATAAAACAAAACAAATGTGGGGTTTGGGGTCCACATCTTAGCTACCACAAACTACAAAGCACTACAGAACGTGACAATATGGCTACCGCAAATTGTAAAAGAAAAATAATTAATTAATTTCCTCCCTATGGGCAGCGCCAAAATAACTTCTGGGCCCCATTCTTTTTCTGGGAAGTTCCGTGACCGTGACTGCCCTTTTTCCTTCCGCTGCCCGTCCACTTTTCACCGTTCGATCTTTCTATTCCAACGGCCCAGATCTTGTCTAATATGCCACGTAAGATCGGCCTTAATAATCGGAATCTAATAAAGCCTTTAATTAAACAACCGCATATGGCCACGTCACTTATCCATCTAACGCCTCAGGTGGTTTCCAACTAGACAATCGGATGATCTACACCGTTGATTTGACTTCTTAGATCTTCATCATGCGGGCCCCACCTGTCTATTTCTGGAAAAAAGGAACTGGACTGTACTAAATGTACTCACTTTAATAATATAAAGAAAAGGAAGGAAAAAAGCCATAATTATTTTAAATAGCGAAAAAAATGTAGTAAAACCCGATAATTAATGAATTTTGACCGGCTGGAACGATATTTTCTGCAGTCACCTAGATTCCTTGTGATCGTCATGTTTTTTTGCTTTTACCAAGGTCAGTCACACACATCTAACAACCGGCTATAGCCGGTCACCTAAACAAAACTTGGAGGGGTAACTTTTGTTTGTTCCATTCAATCGTGAAAAGTGCCCCAGCACCGGGGCCCACGAAAATTAAATGTATAGTTTGTCAGAATAACAAAAAACTCCATCCTTATTTTAGTCACCCACCCACCCAACTTTATTTAAATCAGGAACATGGTAAGGAGATAACAGACACGTGTCAGTCTGAATCTGACGGTGCGAGTACATGCCATGCTGGCAAGATGGAATATGAACCGTAGGATGAGATGGTGAATGGACGGTGGGAGATGTAAAGGAATTGTCAAAAGTGATAGATCTCAACCTTCCACGAGGGTTTGAAGAGTGTGATATAGCCAAAAGCTGATGAAGATAGAGAGCAGAAAAAGGAGACCCAACAAAGATAGATAGAGAGAGAGAGAGAAAAGGAAGAAAAGAGAAGAGAGAGAAGAGAGAGAAGAGAAGAGGAGAAGTAATCCACGAAAACACCACGAACACAAACCCATTTGTGAAAAGTTAAGATCTTTGAAAGAATTAATTTGTGAGGTTGTTGTTTTATCTCCGGCCTGAACGTGAAAAAAACCCATTTCCTGTGAAATTAGCCATAAATTCCGGTGAATTATGCTAGACCTCGTCTGGGGTTAGTTTATTCCTTTCACCGCAGAAGAAAAAAGAAAAGCTTCTGTTTTTTTTTTCTCTATCAAACAAATGGATAGGAACAGAGAAGCAAGAAGAAGTGGGGGTATGGTAGCAGCGGCAGCTACACCTAATGGATTATCATCAAGACGTAGACATAGAACTAATAGTCTTAGAGATTCCCCTGGTACAAATCTCAGATCCATAATTTTCTTTTAAATTATTTTTTTTTCTTGATGGACTAATTGGTTCTTTTTTTTTTTTGGTTGCAGATGAAGATGGGGGTGTAGAGATACAAGAATCTGTAAGGTTAAGGGAAAGAGTGAAGAAAGATCGAGATCGTGAACGAGAAAGGGAAAGAGAAAGAGAAAGAGAACGAGAAAGAGAAAGAGAAAGAGAAAGGGATAATAGGGATAGAGATAGAGATAGGATAAGTCGGAGTAAGAGGAGGAGAGGTGAAAGGTTAATTGGTGGTGTTGATGATAGTTCAGAAGAAAGTGTTAACGATGATGAAGAAGATGAGGATGAAGATACTACTACTACTACAAACAACGTTGGTGTTTCAGGTAGTAGTAGTAGTACAAGGTTGTTGCCGCCGAATCCTCCGGTACCGGGGACGGTGGGGTCCATTTCAAACCACAACCATCATCATAATAACCATAATCATAATAATCATCATTTACAGCCTCCGAGGAAGAGTTTTCCACCGAATACTACGAAGGTTTTTAGGACAGCAACAGCAGCAGCAGCAGCAGCTCCTGTTTGGAAACCTGGTGATGAAATGATTGGTGTTTCTGTCCCAAGAAAAGCCCGTTCTGGTACTGTTTGCTATATTATTGCTGTTTTTTGAGGATTTTTTTTTTGGATTTCTTGATTGACCCTTTTCTGATTTTTGGTGATTTTCAGCATCTACTAAGAGGTCACATGATTGGATTTCTGGGGTCAGCGGTGGTGGTTGTGGTAATAGTAATAGTGGTGTTATTACAGGAGAGCAAATACATCAGCAAGTTTCGACAGCATCGCCCGTGAGACAGAATATTCCGGCAACATCAACACAATCACCGGCAGCTCCTTTATCTCCATCTTCTTCCAATGTTTCAGTCAGGAAGAAAATTGTTAGTCTCATTTTTTTAAATCTGATTTGCTACTATTTTCTTTAGTTTGATGTATTTCAACTGATTTTCTTTAAATCTTGATGCAGAAGCCTAATGGACAAAAAAGGCCGCCGGCAAAGTCACCACCAAAAGCTTCTTCATCCAACAACCCTGAAGAGCTAGAGATTGAGATTGCTGAGGTGTTATACGGGTTGATGACTCAGTCACAAGGACCTTCCAAGAAAGAAAGTGGAGGAGTAGGACCAAATGATACAACTAGAGAAGTCAATAACAGATCCAGAGTTTCATCTCCTGTTTCAAATTCTAACTCATCAGCTACTCCTTTATCTGCTATTGGTGAGCATAACTAAAAAAGTTCCAATCTTTTGCCAAAAAAAATAAATCCCATTTCTTGATTCTGTTCTGATGAGTTTTGGTTTTGTTCAGCTCCAAAGAGGAAAAGACCGAGGCAAGTCTTGGAAAATCCTGGAGGATTTGGTGTAAGGAGCAGCCCCATTTCATCTTCTACAGCTACTAATAAAGTGGAGATGGATCAGACAACAACAATGAAGATGGAGGTTTCTTCTCCTAATTTGGAGAAGACCCCACAATCTGCTGCTGAAAATGGTGTATCTTTATATGATTTAAGTGCTTCCGTACAAAGTTTGCCGGTTGTATCAGATCCGGTACCTGAGTCGATGAAGGTGGAAACTGAGACCAAGAGGAGGCCGGAGGAATCTGAATTTATAGAGAGTAAGGAGGAGGTGAGGGAATCTTCCACTTTGGGAGCAGAAAATAGTAATCGTGAGGATGCTGTTGCAGTTACCCAAGTGTGAGTATCTATCCTGGTAATTCAACTTTTTCTCCATGTTCTTGTGTCTGATTCATGTGTTGTTGGAATTTCAGGATTGTTTCAGAAGTTGAAGGTCAGAGAGAGGAGAAATTCCAGATAGATCTTATGGTGAGGATGAAGATATGCCGAAAACAATCTATTCAGTTTTTTTTCCAAGTTTGGTAATCGATCTTTTAAATCTCTTTTTAGGCTCCTCCACCACAGTTAAGATCATCAGCTGAAAGGGAAGCTGAGATAGATTTTGGATCAGCAGCTGTGGATAAGAAGCCTATTTTAGCAGAAAATATAGTAGTGAGTATTCACTTTTTCTTTTCCCTTTTTTCCCTTGAGGATATTGAGGATGATCTGATGAATGAATTGGCTGATGCGTACAGGAAATGAAGCCTTCAGTGAAGGAGAAGGATAATGAGAGGATTGGCAAGGCTGAGAAAGAAGGGATCAGTGTTGAAGCTGAGGAAAAGAACACAAAAGCAGCAGCCCTTGAGGAACTTAATCCTCATAAGACAAGTGAGGGTAGCAGGGGTAGGAATATTGATCTTCAGCTAGATTTGGAAAAGCCAGAAAAGGATAGTGGTGTTAGTAGCAAATTCCAACAGCAGAGTCAAAAGTTGCAGCAGCAGCACCAACCACCTCCACCACAAAAAGCTACTAAAGAAGAACCAAATATAGAAAAATCTGGTAAATGTTGATTTTAGGGATTGATTGTAATGAAATCTTCCCTTGGATTTTTTTATTGATGGGGGTGATGTTTTCTATATTCAGGTCAATCAAGCTCTTTACCAATGCCAATGTCTATGGCTAGCTGGCCTGGTGGGCTTCCTCCCATGGGGTACGGTCGGCTTGACTTGATTGCTTATTTAATTGATATTACAAAGTATTAGATCCGTGGTGTAAATGCTTCTGGCGAAATAACTCAATTCCTGTCAGCAGATACATGGCACCTTTACAAGGAGTTGTAGCGATGGATGGAACCACAGTTTCCTCTGCTCCAATCCAGGTATTTCTCTCTCACTTCTCTTCTCTCTTTCCACCTTAGTCATTTTCAGGCATGAGTTCGATTCATGCTCTTCTGCCCCTTTTTTGTGCTTTTCAATGCTATGCAGCCGCTGTTCTCTCAACCGCGGCCAAAAAGATGTGCGACACATTGTTACATTGCTAGGAACATACATTGCCTTCAGCAATTCATGAAGATGCATCCTTTCTGGCCGCCAGCTGCTGGCTCTGCACCATTCTTTGGAGCCAAGACCAATCTCAATGTTCTGCCGCCGACAGATCTAGCTGGGAGAGCAAGTGCTGGGCCAGATAAGGGTCAGGGGCTTGCCATTTTCCCTAATAATGTTGGTAAAGACAAAGTCCAGCCTGCAAATATTGCAGATGCTACTGCTCAGAGAAAGCAGCAAATATTACTCCAGCAAGCATTGCCACCTGTTGCGCCTAACAATCTACTGGTACAGTCCCTTACAGCTTATATGCACCTTAATTTCTTGGTCTTCTCTATTTTGGAACTTTTTATGGAGAGCAGAGTACCTAATTTGATACTTTTATGAATTTACAGCATGGGCCTGCGTTCATCTTCCCTATAAATCAACAGCAGGCAGCAGGAGCTGCTGCTGTGCGACCCGGTCCCACAAAGTCACCTAGCACAACGGGCACTGCAGCCTTGTCTAACACATCCAATCCTGCTGCTGGGACTGCTGCTTCAGCGGCAGCTGGTGGAGCTGCTACTGCAATTAGTTTCAACTACCCAAATATGTCTCCTAATGAAGCTCAGTACTTGGCGATCTTGCAGAATAATGCGTATGCTTTCCCAATACCGGCTGTAGGAGCACCTCCAAATTATAGAGGAGCTCATCCGCAGCCTATGCCATTGTTCAATGGGTCTTTCTATTCTTCCCAGATGATTCATCCATCCCAGGTTCAGCAGCAGCAGCAGCAGCCGCCGCCTACATCGCAGTCGCAACAAATGCAACAAAGTCAACAAAACACAAGCATGTCTAGTGGATCCTCTTCATCCCAGAAGCATTTGCAGAGCCAGCAGCAGAGGTCCCAAGGCAATGCTGTTAATGGTGGCAATTTGCATAATTTTCCTGGGTCAAAGAATCATCCATCTCAGTCCCCAGCACAGTCACAGAATCAGCATATTCCTCAACAGACACGCCATATTGAAAATGAGGTGGGTAGCGAAGATAGCCCATCAACTACAGAGAGGAAAAGGTCTCATGGACCGATGACTGTGTACAATCAGAATTTTGCGATGCCCATGCATCCTTCAAACTTTGGTTTGATGACTCCTCCAGCTACTTTTGGTATTGCGTCTTCTGCCGGTGGTGGCAGTAATCATCAAACTGAGAAGAAGTCGCAGCAACAGCAAGGTTTAAAAACGAGTCTAGAATCAGTGCCGCCTCAACCTTTTGCCATGTCATTTGCTTCCTTAAATGGAGCCACTGCTGGTCCTGGCATTGACATGTCCATGGCACAGAATCATGCTATTTTTCAGAGTCTCCCTGAAGCTACGAGGCAAAATTTACAGATGGCTGCAGCTGCTGCTCAGGCTGTGCAGCAGAAGAAAAATTTCAGAATATCCGAGGATGGTAAATCTGGATCCAGCGACCAGTCTGGGGCTGATGCTGAAAGGAAAAGTTTAGCTATGAAGCAGCCTTCAGGAAATGCTGGTCAGTCTATTGCATTTTCAAGGTCTGAGATGTCCGATGCCTCTGGTTCTAATGTTGCAGCCAACAGTGTCATTGATAGCTCATCAAGGTCATTAAATCTTCCATCTGGTGCTTCATGGACTGCTCGAGCTGCAATGCCAAATGCTTTGGGAGCTGTAAATGTCCCTAATGCACAGTTACAAGCTCAAATTCAGCATCAGCAGCAGCAGATGATTCAGCTTCATAAGCAACAGCAACAGCAACAGCAGATGGCTGCGGCTGCTGCTGCTCGGAGTAAGACACCAGCCTCTAGTAATGGGAATGCCTACTCTGATCACTTGACATCGTCGGCTTCTGCTGCTTCAAAGTTTCCAAATGCAATGTCTGCTTTTCCTCAAAACCTTGTACAGACTGGTAACAACAGCAGTCAAGCTCAGTCGCCTCAGTGGAAGAATTCTACCAGAACATCTACATCCCAAGCTCCATCATCTTTATCATCCACTTCTTCTCTGAAAAACCTTTCCCAGCAGCAGGTTAGATCCCAGCAAAGCCACACACAAATATCTTTTGGCACAAATCAGAAATCAGCTGCTCCTCCACAGGGACAACAGCCCCCTAATAATAACCAGTCTCCCTCTTCCCCCATGATGGTGGGCTCTCCTACCACTTCTTCAATCTCAAAAGGTGCCAGTGGAAGCCCAAGGCATACAAATTCTGCTTCTGCAAGCAATAAAACTGGCGGCCAAAACTCATCATTGTCAACACAGCAGGGTAAATCCTCGCCTTCACTTCCCAACCAAAAGTCATCTCCTGCTGGTGGAAGGAATGTGCCGTCAATTCTTGGAAACCCTCATACTGCTTCAACTTCAGGCAGTGGAACTAAGTCTCAAATGCAACAACAGCAACAACAGCAACATTTACAGAAGAGTATGCAGCAAGCACAACTGTTCTTCTCAAGTCCATATATGCAAGCTCAACCTCCGCATTCAACTGGTACAAATTCTACAGGTCAAGCTACTGGGGGATATTATCTTCAAAGAAGGCGTTCAGACCAGCCGGCTCAACAACCAACTGGTTCATCAACGGCATCATCTTCAAGTGGGATGTTGACTTTGTGTCCTGTTACTCTAGGTGGTGGCACCACTTCTGATCCTGCAAAAGCGATTGCAGCAGCAGCAGCTGCTAGTAATATGAAAGGTGGAGTCTTGTCCTCGCAGGGCATCCTTCATGCGGCCCAATATACAACACCAACATCTGGAAGTCAACATCAGCTTTTGCCTGCTGGTTTCTCGTATGTTCACCCTGTCCCTGCAGCAGTTCAAGTGAAGCCAGCTGAACAGAAACAACCTGCTGGTGAGTAGATTCAGTGTCATCCTTTATTTTCATTTCAGCTCCATTTCTAGATAGATAAATTTAGGAGTTAAAGCAAAAACATAAATGATTTAGATTAAATGGGGAAGTAATTCATGAAGTGAAACATAATTCTTGACCAGGAAATGACAATTTGCATGCGTGCTGGCAGCCTGAGAAGAAATGAACACTGTACAACTTGATGGCACAGCCAACCGAGGAGGCACATCAATGAAAAGCATAAGTTGGAATGAAGAACTCGCAGTTTTGAAGGGGCACTATGCGGTTTTTCGAGGACTGATCCTCCATGCATTTTGCCTGGAATGCAAGTTGATCAATATGTGGATTGATGTTAAATGACGTGTTCCCGTGGTGTATAATCTGACTGACTCGAGGGAGGATATCACCAATGAAAGCCCTGCTCGGCCCCTTGGCTTTGATGATTAAAGGATGGTTTGCAGGATAATTGATCAGCTCTTTCCTGCATGGTTGATGGAGGAGGGTTAGATTCAGGGGAAAAAGAGGTTTTCGGGCTCCTTTTTTCCTTTTTTTTTGGGGGTGGTGGGGGAAGCAGGTCAATGATAAGAACTAAGAAGAGTGAAGGCTGAATTGCCTTCTGTTTTTAGTAGGAATTCTGGTGCTTCAGTAATTCATTATTCTTTTCTTTCTCTTCTCATTAAAAGTGTTTTCTACTGGGCAGTTCCTTTTTGGACATATATAAGTAATGCAAGGTGTATATGTGTATGTCTTGGGACATATAAATGGATGGATAGCCCTCAAGATTTTCTTTTGTTTGCAAGTCTTATACGTACCATCTTTGTTTTCCTTTATGGCTGAAATTAGTCTCTGTCAGGGACAGAAAGACAGGAATCCGTGAATGATGGTATCAGTGCTTTGTTTTGGGAAGGGCATTATGTCATTGGTTATGATGTTACTTTCTTTTTGCGAAGATGATGACTCTTGTGAATGAACTTTGTGACTTAGCATTTGTTTTATTTCCTTCTCTTTTCTTACTTCGGAAAAGAGTTGACAAGCTACTCCCTTGGTATTGTCTGATGAAGTTATTTTAATTAGTAATGAGTCACTGTTTCGGCAACATATTCTGCGTGGTACATGCCTATTACTAATACTATTAGGTAGGTATTCTTTTATTAGTTTAATATTTTAGTTAACTTAATTGTAGTGCAGAGAGACTAGTGAAAGGAAAGTGAAGCATCTTAGCAGCTTCTAGGGTGATGTAAGGAGCAATCTGCTTATCATTGGTTGGTGTGATTTATAAAATTGGTAAAAGGACAGAGATGGCTCTCTTTGAAACACATATAATCACACGCACACACCTAGATAGATTGAGATGGGTGGCTTTAAAGAAGAGTTGATTTTCTGCACTACATGTGTGAACTATATAGTTTGTCACTAACTAGTTTCCCTATCTCTTAAAATTAGTAGTATTTCATTTTCACTGGGGCCCCATATTGTGCGTTTGCAATTACAGTATCAATTCTCTTGCTTTTCTTAGTCCTTGGAAACACTCACTACATAGACTTTACCCCAGGTTGAAAAGATTGGTTTGTAGAAAAGGCCGCTGATTCCACCGTTTGCCTTTCTTCATCTTTTTATCCCCCAAGTATTTTACATTTTTACTACTCCTAATATTCATTTTAATATAACATCACTCAATGGTTTATATTTTGATAATATCTTAATGTCTGATTATTTGGATTACATGGACTTTGATAGATATATAATTTTCATACGGACAAATTTGCCCTTCTATTTTTCCAAGTTGTACAGCATAGGTCCCTTGCATATGTTTATGTTATTTGGCTTCCAGAAGGTCACTTATGGCACATGTGTCCAGATATCCTTTTGCCTTCTAGGCTCGATACTTTTTTGGTCTAATGTGGGACCTACTCTTTTTTTCTAAAAAAATTCCACTGCGGGACCTACTATATTGTTTTTCTTTATTTGCTCACACCTTCCCAAAACTTTAAAGTATTTTAGTAATGTTCGTGAAAATTATCACCATGTTGCCTTAGTTGTAGGTTGTTTGCTCATGATAAACGATTTGATGCTGCAGGCTTTTCCTCTTGATAATATATACTATATGCATATACATAATAAATATTCTTTACTAGGTCAAGTGAAACATCTTATCTACATAGGAATAGGAGCAAGTTGTAACGAGAATATTTGAGAGTTTGCACTTTGACGGCAATGGAAGAGTCCGAATTTTCAGTAGGTGAATTTATATAGTATAAATTATAAACTCGAAAAAAATCAAAAGAATTTTAATATTTACTATATGAATTAAAATTAAGTTTATTTTGTATATTTTTTTATTTAGTAGTTGCGCTATAATTTTTCAATAAAGGGAGATTAGCAGTTTCGATCAAAGAGTGTCAATCGACACACTTTCACCGAAAAATTACATTATATTGTTAGATAAATTTTTCGTTTTATATATATTTAATATACGTTGGCTCCCTAAATTTTTCGACGTATTTATATTTTTATATTTTGATACTCCTTGGTAAAAATTCTGGCTTCGTCACCGCAGACTAGTTAGGACCCGTTTGCATCCGACTAGTTTTGCCCCTGCTTGAAAGGATCATGGTTAACAAGCTAGTGAATATAAAGCACCTCCAAATATTCCACTAATAAGAAAACAAGAGCTTGTACATTGTATTGTATTTAAGAATCTTAAATTTTGGCAAGAGAGTCCTTCTAGTAGTGAGGAATGAGAGTAAAAATAGGAAGTTCTTTATCTTTTTGATTGTTTTTCTCAAATTTTTTTTGTTCTATCTTTTTTCCATTTTGTGCAAGAAACCACCAACATTAATCAATTATGTTAAATTCCAGCACTTCAGTTTCCAAAGAATAATTTATTAATTAATGAACTTTTCAAAGATTAGGTCATAGCTTAAAGATGACAAATTTTCTGGACCCAATTAGTAGTATATTTAAACAAATTGAGGTGATTGATTTTATGTCAAATTCAGAGGTTGAAAGGGAAATTCAAAGTCCTATCTCCTTTTGACAAAAGAATAAACATGCTTTAATTTTGCTTTTGTTTGAAGGGCAAAGGAGCTAAAAAGGATTTTCTTGATTGAGAAAAGATTACTTGAAAATTAAAAATAAAGGAAAAAGACATAATGTTGGGTTCCAAAATACGTAGTTAGCTTTTCAACGGCTAAGATTCATTATTGATAATATTAGTATTGTGGTCCAATCAAAATAGGTAAATGATTGGGACCAAAGTAGTTGAATCAATAAAATGACTTAATTGGATAAGAAAAAGCCATAATCTTATCTTGTGAGGTATATTCATTGGCTTTATTCCTTCAACTCCATTACGTGTCTAATTATACAACACTGCTTTCTTCTTTTACATCATTTTGAATTTATGTGTTAGTAATATGTTCTATTTTTCTATACTTTTAAATCATTGTCACTTTTGAATCTTTCCTTGTTCCTGCTGTCATTAATTTTATTCGACGTACTTTTTAGACTGTCGCGAATTAAAATTTTCTTTTTATTATTTTATTTAAGTTAATATGTTTGATTAAATACGGACTTTAAAAAAATTTAAAATTGTTTGCCATGTAAGTAGTTATTTGGTTAAAGATAAATTATGCGAGAATGCCATGAATTACCTCGCAAGATTATTTCTTATTTGATATACAGCTTATTCTATAAAGATTAGTACTTTACATTTTATAATTTAAGATTAAAATAGGTGTTTACTTCTTAAACATTAAAGATATTTTCCTATATTAGTGTTGTCACTTTAGTTATTTTAATTCGTGCATTATTAATATCTGATTCTTGTTTTATACATAAAATAAGACATAAAAATTCTTGCATGACTTACACAAATACAAGTATAAAAGATACATAGAATATAAATATATATTAATAATTGTGCAAAGTTTATGTGAAGATTGTTCTGACGATGCTACCAATCAACCATTACCTAACTTTACAGGATAGGTCCATCTTTGGACAAGTGGATATATAGAAAACAATAATAAAGTCCCAACAGCCAACCGTTCGCTTTCTGAGTTAAATCGACCTTATAAATTAATGTGCATATATTATATATACATATATATCCAGTATCTTCTTCTGCTTCTTGTGGACAAACCAAATGGCAAAATTATACGTTGTATAAAAAAACTTGAAATGCTCTCTTCTTCAATATCCATCTCAAAGTTTTATCTGCATATTGGAAAAAGAAAGTGGATTTTCAAGTGTTGAAGAACAATACCAAGAAAAAAGGATTCTCGTTTTCTTCAAATGGTTCTTACACAATGCAATCAATTCCAAGTAAGAGATTGTTCCTTTCAGATCCCGATCATAAATATATTTCAATATTTGCACATATAGATATATAATAATATAACTGCAAATACTGGTTTAGTCATTAGTATTTGCAAATAGAGAGTGTCAAAATTGAAAAATAAGTTTGAGAAGTATTGCAACTAAAATGATGATTTATAACTTAGGTGTCTTTTGAGAGTTAAGGATCTATCTTACTCCTTCAACTTCGTTTCTGCTATTGTAAAAGACAACATATATAGGTAATTGGGTACCATGTATCCAAGTGTAGTCTCTGCTCGTAATAGCGTTTAGTTGAATAATAATTATCCTCATTACCAAAAATAAAAAAGAAAACAATTGGATTTTTTATTTGATTTTTGATGGTTCAAAGTGTTCAACTAAAACGTAAATACCAAAAATCAAGCAGAAAAGTTTAGATCACATTCAAAATATTGACGAGATTAAACAGAAAATTCAATTTTACTATACATTGGTGGCGTGTTATTATACAACAAAACAGTGTAAAAATGTGATAGCAATGCATATACGCAACCTTTGTCCTTGAAAAATACCTTTTCAAGCTATTTTCTAAAAACAACGAAAAATTAGTCCTAGCAAGAGAATACTGGTCAATGTTAATCTTTTCCCTTTTGTTTTCTTTTTGCTTTTTCTTTGACATAAGTACTATATGCTACTCCATATTTCATATTAGGTGCTGCTGCTTAGGTAGATAAACAATTTAAGATATCAATTTAATTTAAATATTATATAATTAAAAAAACATAATCATGCTTAAAATGTTAGTAATCGCGTTTAAAAGACCCACTTGATACATGTAGGACCAAAAAGTGTCAATGGACTTTGTCTGTACATCAGACAACATGATACATGTAATAATAATAATAATCACAGAATGAGAGAAAGTTTGTAAGTGTGGGTACCACCCTACATTTAGGTAGAGAGACAAAAGGTCATACGATAAAACTGTTTACCCGTAAAATGAGACAGTTGAATTTATACGTGGTTTCTAGATAACTGAATTAATTCGATCATGAAATTATAAAATAATTAAAGTATACGCAACACTTAGCTTTGAAATGAAGATAAAATAGCAGAAATAACAATTCCGGGAGCAGGGCTTCCGGGCACAACATCAATGAATTCAAGGAATAAGAAGATAAAATTGTATAAAGCTTTGAATTGATTATAGAATAAGTTTGCCAGAAAATTCGTGTCCTTTACAATAGTAATAGAGCTAACTATTTATAGCCGCACCTTGGTAACAAGGTCCTAGGATCATGCCCTTCTTTAATATCAATTATGAGGGCCATTGAAGAAGGTGTAACGGTGAGCATAAATGACAAATTCTCTGTAACGGGCAGTGTACTAAATGCTATGGAATATTCTCCATTAAATGCTACCGAACGGGAGGTATTTATTGCATCTTTACGAGCGTCATTCTTTCTGGTGACAAACGGGACAATTGCCTTCGGTCTTAACTATCTTCCACCTTCGGCTCCACATGTCACTCTCTTAAGCGGCCACTTAGCATAGCTTATTTTATCCTACACAGATAGTCCCCCTGCTTTCCGGTTATATAACTTTGTGTCACCGCTAAATTGGTAGAAACACCCTTTTTCGCGGGAAATACTATGATCCCCTATGAAATGATGGTTTATTAGATGCATGTCTCTCCGCATTTAATGCCCCGAACACGCGTCATCCCACGATTCAGCATAACTTTTGCCTGTAATTGATGCAATCATGGCCACGAATTTAGTCGCCTAAACTTTTAGTTATATGCATCAACCCCCTTCATTCATACACCATAAACCTAGGGTTGAGGGCTTGGACCAATGGGTTCATAAGATTTTGGATGTTACCACGTCTGAAACCTGCTTGTGGAAAGAGTTGCCCTTGAAATATGGGTGGAAAGCCAAAAATCGTGGTAAGTTTAACTCATCATGTCCTTACCTTTCCTTATGAGAAAGTTATCTGATTACTTTCTCTTGTTGAATATAGTTCTACCTCATGGCTTAGTGGTCGTCCCCGAGGAGGATATTTTGGCTGATCCTGCTGATGCAGCAAGGATGCTGTAGAATTTTTTTCACAGAAAGGCGTCTCTGGGCCTGTTTCTGCTGCAAGTGCTTCTCCCCAGAGTCCCCAACCTAAGAAAAAACAACCAAAAAGAAGGCATTCCTCCACGGCCGGGGGAAAGAATAAGAGGGCGAAGAATGCTGCCCCCGAGTCGTCTCTGAAAGTCATGGTGACGAGTCCTCCGCCCGGGCCGGCCGTAGATACCGTGATGATTGACGATGATGGAGAAGCTAGCGAGGAGGGAGCTTCTCTACATAGAAGACGATGACCTTCCTCAACTCAACAGACTGCTCAATCTGTTGAGTTAGTTACACCAACCGAGGACGATGTCTCGGCACTCTGGGGGGGG
>MCJB01051741.1:78121-101298 GCA_002018475.1 Nicotiana obtusifolia
GGGGGACACTACACGTAATGTATCTAATTGAGATGGCCTCATTATCCATGTTATTTTCTAACAAGGTCTGCTCAAAATCACTATATCGTACCTATGCCTTTAACTAAATTAAAATGACTTCATTATACAATTCATAAACATGAAAATTTGGAAAATAAGATATTGGAGGTCCAATAACAAATGATATACAACTAGAGAATGTTTTTTTACCTTGCACAACCAAAAACAGTAGTTCGTATTACCACGTAATAAGAGGAAACCATATTAGGAAGAAAAAGAAGGAGAGGAGGCGAATTAGAGAAAAACTTTAGAGGATGGAGGTTAGGGTATCAATGGTTCGGTTTCGCCAGTTATTTTATAAAATTTGTATTATATCAATTTTTTGATTACTCTATTTTATATAACTAAAATTTGACTTTTCAAAATCGTCCTAATCATCTCGGTTTCTCTTCAAAATCGGTACGGTTCAGTTAATGTTCAATATTTTTCTAAATGTCAGGTAAAAGTCACCGCCGACAAAAGTTAGAAGGCGATAACATAGTACTTGTATAAGACTTGGCAAAACTCTCTAGACATCTTTACTGTTTAACGGATGATTGTTACTCCCTTACGCACACGCAAGTATACGTGATCGACAAGTAATATAGGACAATGAGTCCGGATTATCGTACCCAAGGGACTTAAGTTAACTACTTTATAACAACTAATATCGTTATTTAATCAAGCAAAAATCAAGTTTAGTATATAGTTTATTCTAAATTGTAATTCTAATTTAAATCTAGGAATTGCAAAGAACAAATATGTATTTTGTAAGCAATAAAACAAAGATTCCAGGGTTGTGATTATGGTTCCAATCCTATTGCATTCTAATTGACTTATCGTTCATATAGTTAATGTAAGATTGCTAATTGATCGATGATAATACTCATAGTCTTCTTCCGAAGTACTATTCGCCTATTCCTAACAAAGATTAACGCCTATATTCCTATGAAATTAATCTAGCAAGAATGCATGAAGAACACGATTATCCAATTAAGCATGGTGATTAAGTATATTCCTATCCTAACCACGAATCCGCTCTTTTTACAAAGTTAAGAACATGCTTTCTTCAACTCTTATTCTAATCTAAACTTAGTTTTCTCAAACATAGCATAGATAATTGATAGGACTTAATCGATGGCCAAAACAATTAAGCAATTTAGCATAGAATTGAAGAAACAATCTTATCCACATTAACTATTAAAACGAATTCATCAAGTTAGAAACACAATATTCATGGCTAATCACAACCCCAGAACAAGGGATGATTAGCCACTCATGTTCAACAAAATCAAATAATTAAGTATGAAAAACTAAATAGAGATACTAGATTGAATTGATGAACTGAGAATTTGTTGGTGTTGTTGATGTTCCTAGGCCTCCTTTTGCTCCAAAATCACGTTCTACCCCTCTTAGATAGGTTTAGGGGTGTTTATATAGGAGTTGGGAAGGTTTGGGGTCGACTTGGGGGTCTTCTAGACGAAGTAGGACAAAGTCCCCGAAATCAGCCCCCTGAGCAGCGCCCAGCGCCCCCAAGGGGACTGCTGGCAGTGAACTTTCCAAAGCTTCTGCGCTGGGCGCTGGCCTGTGGCCTCCAGTCCTCCTTTGTCCGATTCTTCTTGTTTTGGCTCGTTTCTTCCCCGGTTTAGTCCCCGATTGCTTTCAATTCATCCCTACACATAAAAACATATTATATTAACATGAATCAATGCAATTAACATCCCAAAATTCACACAAACAAGAGCTAAATATGGGATAATTTACACATTATTTAATACCTTTTCTACCAATTATCAATGATGAATCAACAAAACATGAAAGATGGCCACAGTAGAAATTCAACTCACTATTCTACGATAGGGTAAAAGAAATTAAAAAAAGACAAAATAAATATAAATCACATGATCAAGCTGAGACTCAAGAATAGAGTCTTAGAAGATTAATATTCAAAAAGTAAATTATATGAGAGAAAATATATTCAATACATTATGGTATGCTACTCATAATTGGTGGAATACCTTGTGCCTTGCTAATCAAGATGTTAAAACTAATTTAATTTCAATAGAAGTAACAAAATAAGTTCAGAAATTGAGATTTGAGTTTTAATTACTTGTTGGCTTGTAATAGTATTAATGCTTTATTATTTTTAAACTTAATATATAAAATATATTTTTATATATAAATATATTCGGTACTTTCCTGTTTTTTTTTTTTCCGGGTTTTTTCCCCATAAAATAAAAAACATATAATTATATATATGATCATAGATTCATATAAGAAATTACGATTTTATTAAATGAAATCTAATAATTAATTCGATTTGGTTGATATAGTCGATTTTAAATACTCATTAACACCCCTAATGGAGGTTAGGAATTTCAAATAATAATCTGAGCATAAAGAAAGTATGACGTGACAAAATCTAGTTTAGAAAATAGAGATTGGAGAAAAACCCTAAAAGAATAACATAGTACGAGCAAATTAAACTGAAAAAAAAGGAAAAAGAAAAATGATGCCGATACTGAAGTGAAGTACCACAATTTCTTTTACCTTAAAATCGCTCCAATTAGTCTAATACTATAAACTAATGTGTTTTAGTGTGAATATCTTAGACGCAGACATGTTTTTCTTTTTAATTACAAGAATACAATATAAGTATAGAATTGAAAGAAACATTGGATGTAACACCAATGTAAGTAAAACCTAGTGGCTCCTGACAAATCACGCACCTACAAAACCTTGAATTTTACTGTACCGTATACGGAGCAGAGTTAGAATTTGAAGTTAGTGGGTTCAGAATTTTAATCTTTTTAATTTATTGGGTTATAAATGAATAATTTTTATATTTTTAATAAATTTTTTTAGATAAAAATAAAATACAAATCAAAGATACTGAATTCGCCGAACCCGTAATGGATATGATAGCTCTGCCCCTGACCGTATACATGCTCCATTAATTTAATTGATGCTCATTACTTAACTTGTCAAAGATAAATAATTGCTTTTCTTATCTACCTCACCCCGTCTATTCTGAGTGGAAGGAACTAGGGAGAGCGAAGATGGTTTGACCGAACCCCTTCGTCAAAATAATTATACATTACAAATAAATTAAAAGCGATTTTTTTTAATTATATGTGAGCTGTTAGATGTTCTTGACGTGAATAAAAATTCAAGCAAAGTAATAAAGGGTGTTCAAAGTTGCTTTAGATTATAGTTCAAATTTTAACTGTGACATCCTAAATTTTTTTAAATACTTTTATATAAATCTAGTGAAGTAAAAAAGCAATCAATTGACCGATAGTTGAGAAAGATAACACTATATTTAGACAAATGTCATGCATGTATTGATTGATATAAATATTCCGTGCTAGTAAATTTTTACAGAGGCGGCCCCAGGTTAAAACTAGGTAACAAATCCATTAATTGTCGTACATGAATGAAAATGGGGGAATGGGACAAAGGTTTATTAAGTGGAGATCTTTCTAGTGCAATATATGGTTTAATAGGTTAGCATCGCCAGATTATCTTTGGGTTCTTATTTTAAGGTATAGGAATCCAAAAATGTTTTGTTAAATAAAGTCATTTAACCTGGAGCAAACTCAGACGACTATGCTCATATCAGAACAATTAACTGATTAATCAATTACTTAAATAATCTTATTAGTGATTAGGATCTTATGCCATTGCCATGTGGACAAGCCGACCAATGTGTAAGGTTAATTAGGTTGAAATTATAAAATGCTTTATTTATCGTGATGATTACTGAGTGTTAATAGAAAAATAATACTAGTACGAACTAGAATTAGGCAATTGACGATGACATCTATGTTAACCACAACTAATTAAATACTATTAAAATGAGCTATTGACCCAAGGACATTTGTATTGACTGTTAAGTGCGGCCATATAGACCACATATAATTAATGAGTAGAGGGATGAAAATTTAATACTATAAGTTGAATGCAAGATCATAATGAGTTGAGTAACAAAAGTGAATGGAGTGATACTTTTGTCACAACTTTACTGTTCAGGTTTTGTAGCTTACCATATACAGTAGAGTGTTTTAACTGTCGAGATATAACTCAGGAAAGAGATGATTTATCCCCTTGAAAGAATGACATGAACTGTAAATAGTGATCTTATAAAGGCAGAAAGAGTTGAGTGTCAAAAGGATTCTCGCAACAAGCTATACAACCAAAAAGATAACGGAAGCATGCAAGGGTTTTCTCGGGTTGGACGGAGATTGGACCTTGAGTGTAAACACAGAACTGCAGAAGGTTGCTTTAATGCTTCACTGCGACCCAACCTTCGAGCAGCAACAAAAAACGACCTTAGTAATCCGACAATGCCAAGTTGCAGGGACTTTACTCAATGAGTAAAATTGACGATGATGTAGTTGTAATAATCCTCTAATGAAAAAAGTTTATTAAGACCCGATGTAATTGATCACATGTCGTACAATATAATTTTTCCTGCACGGCAAATGGTTAATTAGCCATCAAGAATCTAGTGGTAACCCAAGCTGGCTATCTTTGATATCTTAATGGTTTTTATTTTTTCCTTTTCATTTTGCACTTTTTGGGTGAAAATATTATATCTTTAGGGGTCTGTTTGGTAGGCTGTACTAAGTAAAATAATTCCTGTATAAAAATTTAATTCGTCCAATATAATGTTTGGTTGCTCAATTTAATTTATGCATACCTAATACATGGATTACTTATACCTCATAGGAGAGCTTTGTTAATACCAAGGAAACCAAGGGATTACTAATCCCTGCATTAACTATACCTGGATAAGACCCTAAAATTACTAAACCACCCCTCAAACCCTTTTCCTAAATTTCTTTATATACAGAAAGAAAAATATTCAAGGGTATAATTGTAAAGAAGATTTTGTACAGTTTTAAATCAAACACAAGCTTAGATTATACATTGCATAGCTAAGTTTAATACAATGAACCAAACACTTGATAACAAATAATCTCAGCACTACAATTCCTGCATTACAATCCCTGCATTACTTATGTTCGTACCAAACGACCCCTTGCGAACAAAGAGGACAAGAGTTGGTGACCAAGAAATCATTGTTGTCTTTTGAAGAAAGGCGTCATGTCATTTCTGCTATGCTGGTTATGATGTTACTCTCTTGTTGCTAAGCTGGAGACTCTCTTATATATGAAAGAATTGTCATGACCTCGGAGGTTCTGTTGTTTCCTTTCTCAATTCAAGAGCCATTGTCTTATAATTGCATATATCAATCAATCAAATATTAATGACCTAACTAAAAAAATATATGAAAATTACTAAATATATCAAATCACAAATTAGTTGAAGTCAGGTACATGAATTTTATGCATTTCATTCTACTCGGGCTTGCTAAGTAGGTATATTTCAACGAATTTACTATTCAAAAGATTCATGTAACAACCCGACTAGTCGTTTTGAGCTTTAGTATTTTGTGGCGATTTTAATCTTGAGAAGTTTCGTATGATGTATTATGACTTGCGTATATAGTTGTTTTCGATGTTTAGAGGTTCAGAATTTATTTGGAAGAGTAATTCTAAAGCTGGAAGACTTGACCAATGTTTGAATTTTGAGTAAACGATATCAGAATTGAGATTTGATGGTTTCAATAGGTTTATGTGGTGATTTTGAACTTGGGTGTATGTTCGGCTTTGAATTTGGATAAACCTAGAAGGTTTTGGCTCTATTTGTCGAAAGTTAGCAATTTGAGGAATTGGAGAGTTCATAGATTTGATCGGGAGTTGACTTTGATGTTACCGGAGTTTGATTAGTATTCCGAAACTTTAAAAAGATTCACTTGGTTGATTTGAATTTGTTTGCAAAGGTTGGTTGTCATCCAGAATGCCTAAGTATGATTTTGACGCGTTCGGCGAAGTTGAAATGTTTGGAACTTAAGAGAATAATTTTGATCTCCCATTCGTAATTTGATGTTATTTTGTGGTGTTCTGAGCCTTTGTATAAGTTTAGATAATATATTTGGACTTATTGGTATGATTAAATGGGATCACGAGGGGCTCAGGTATGTTTTGCGGTGGTTTCAAACTATTTCGCTTGAGTTTTTTTATAGCTGGGTTGTTAGTGCAGGGTAGTGCTTCGCGATCGAGGAGA
Organism: Nicotiana obtusifolia; assembly: GCA_002018475.1. Lineage (NCBI taxonomy): Eukaryota > Viridiplantae > Streptophyta > Magnoliopsida > Solanales > Solanaceae > Nicotiana > Nicotiana obtusifolia. The sequence continues at coordinate 84,293 of MCJB01051741.1, forward strand.
GGAGTCTCGCGATCTCAGAGAAGAGATGTTAGCAGACGTGAATTTGTCCAGTGCATAGTGTGAAGAGCTATGTGTTCGCGTTGAGGAAGCGTCACGTGAGAGTTTGGTCTACGCGTTCGCGATAGGTGGATCGTGTTGTAGAAGAGATTGGAGCTGGGGCACTGCTTCCGCATTCGCGATGGAGAGTCCACGTTCACGTATTAGGGTGGCCTGTAAGTCTTCGCTTTCGCGCTATGTTATTTTCAGGTAGTGGCTCCTTGTGCTTCGCAATCGTGATAAGTACTGCTGGGTAGATCATATAAGATGTCATTTCATAACTTTTATCCATTCTTTCATATTTTGAGCCCTAGACTTGGAGAGGGGCAATTTTTCTTGGGGATTTTCATACAAAGCAAAAAGGTAAGTAATTTCTACCTATTTGTGATTATATTTCACGAATCTACATGGATTTCTACGCCTAAAAACATGATATTTTGAAAGAAAATTTGGGATTTTTGTTTATATTTTAAGAGAGTATATTTTTGGGTTTTGAACATCGATTTAGACCCGAATTTAGAAACTAATTATATATTTAGACTCATCAAGTTATAGATCATTGAATTTTGGTATTGGTATCGGATTTTGGACATGCGAACCTCGGTTGACTTTTGTTGGCTTTTGGGAATTCATCAAAGATCAAAACTATATGGATTGAGATCGTTTCTTATGGCATTGATTGACTTCCTTAGATGATATTTGGCTTGAATTTGCGTGATTCGAGGGCTAGATCGAGGTTTTTATGCAATTTGTGATTGAACCTAGCCTGGGAAGAGGCTAGTCTCTTGGTTAAACTTGTTAAGAGAGAAACCCCTAGGGTTTGACTTGATTGCTATGTGTTGATGGTACTGGGATTGGTGTATATACGGAGTGTCGAGCGTATATATACTTACCAAATTTATATCATGTCCGGGGTAGAATTGAGATACTTTATACCTTATTTGACTATGTGCTCATTTGATTCATGATTTGTTTGGCTTATATGACTATGTTCGCTCTCTTATTCATGTTAGAGATCCTACCTAGGTTTATGATTATTTATAAAGGCATAGGAACTTGTTCTTGATATGTTGAATTGCTTGAATCATCCGTAGTCATATAGAAATTCCATGAGCACATATTCGTATGATTATTATTAAGTCCTTGTGCATCTTTTATCTCTTAATTCTTGGACACATGTATATGTAATATATTTGGATACTTGAATTGGACTGAGATTTTGGAATGAAAGGCAAGGTTGTGCTGTTGAAACACAATTATGGCACATGACATGTTAAACGGATATTTGATTATAATTGCGCTACCAAGCTCCTTATTGCGCTTGGATTTGATACCATCCCTCCCGAGTCAAGTAATTACCTGTGTTACTTTGGGCCCTATGAACATGATCAATACATGGATTATGTATCGGGTCGATACATGAATTTTGTATTGGGTTTTGGTGATACATGAATTTTATATCGGGTTTAAGTGAAACATAAATTTTGTATCCGAGTACATGAATCGTGTACCGGTTAAGGTAAGAGGTAGGGTCTTGAGCATGCATAGACATCTTTGACTCATTTAGAAGCATTCATTTAAATGCTAACTGTTGTTGATTGAAGTATGTCATCTTTAAATACCATATCTGAGCAGCGTTATAATTGTCCTAGAATTGGAAAAAGCATGGTTTGTATCTTTTGACTGTTTAATACCTTGATACATGTGTTCATGAGGATATTTACTGTTTCAGTTTCAGACTCTGTTATTTATACCTATATTGTAAGTATCTTGATGCCTATAGCCTCTTCACTAGTTCTTCGAGGTTAGACCTCATACTTACTGGGTACTACCTGTGGCGTACTCATACTGGGCTTCTGCACATCTTTTTGTGCAAATCCTCAGGTGGTAATAGCGGAGCCTTATGTTGAGCCTAGGAGATTTGTTAGAGACTTAGAATGAGCTGTACCTCATGGATTCGTATTGCAGTGCCTGTCCACCTCAAGCAGACTTGTACTTATCCAGTAGTTGCTTGTGTCACCTAGTTCTTTGGGGTTGTACCATTTTGGTCGTGTTCGAACCATGTCATGTTTTTACCAAATAAAATACTATTTTGAGATTATTCCTATCTTTATTTATGATATGACTCTGTTAATTAAAGGAATCTAGACTATATTTTGTTAATTGTGAGTTGGCTTACTTAGCAAGTACGACTAGGAGCCATCGCGGCCTGAGGTGGGATTTTGGGTTGTGACAAGTTGGTGTCAGAGCTCTAGGTTATAAGGGTCCTACGAGTCACGAGCATGTCTAGTAGAGTCTTTTGGATCGGTACGGAGACGTCTGTGCTTATCTGCGAGAGGGTACAAGATGTTAGAAAATTTCCCTTTCTTGATTCTCTACTGTGCGACTTTATCTCAGCTTGAAACCTATATCTTCAGTTCCCTTCTACTTGTTCATACGCAATTTTGAGCACTCGATATCAGTTAAGATCCGGCAATTTATGGTGATGTTACACCTGTGGTGTGGGATATTTTTCTCGTATTGTGGGCTGACTATTATCATTGCTTTGTGGAGGTATTTCCATCTATTGCGCCCCAATTTTGTTGTTGCCCATGAGTTTGGAGCCTTACATAGCATATTGTGATGCTTTATGTGTTGGTTTCCGGCCTTGGTTTATAGATTCGTGAGATTGGGCATCTCTAAGCATAGTGGTGTTCTTGCTTGTGTGGTTGCACGATTGTCTCTATTTGAGCACATGAGCTTATCATTGTGATGATCTATATTTCCACTTCCTTAGAGACACGGTGTGTGGGGTGGTCCGAAGGAGGTGGTCTTTAGTGGGACGGTGTGTTGCGACTTCAGGGTCGGATTTGTGTTTTTAAAGTTGATGGTTCGACGGCGATGATCCTTGAGGAGGTAGCAGTTTGTGGTATTTTGTTCATACAGATGATACAGAGACGTATCGTGATTCGAGGAAGCATTATAGGTGGTAGAGGATGAAAAAAGACATTATTAGGCATGTCTCGCAGTGTTTGATTGTCAGCAGGTTGAGAATGAGCATTAGAGACCAAGTGGCGTACTTCGAAAGGTGGCTATACCTACGTGGAAGTGGGGAACATATCGTTATGGACCTTGTGGTAGGGTAGCCACAGACTTTGAGGAAGGTTAGTGTAATTTGGGTCACTGTGGACAAATGACTAAGTATGTGTGTTTCATTTTGGTGATGATTACTTACATTTTGGAGGGATTGAATTTGAAAAGAAGGGTTTGCTTGAGCTACAAAGGGAATATGAATACTTGATTATCATCTTGGTTAACTATACGATCTTGAGTTTTGGATGTGTTGGTGGATCTTTCGGTTGTTCATTGATAAAATGAAATAGATTCTTGCGGCCTCTGTAGGAGTGTAGACTCAGGAGAGTTAATTGATTACATAGTAGTGGTACTCAACGCAAGGTCATAGAAAAATTTAAGGCTATACAGGTGGGTTATCTCATGTGAGAAGGTTAAAGGTTGTGTGATTTCTTATGAGGTTGCTATAAAGAGTTTTACCTTCTATCCAATGGGATGTATGTGCTATGATGGGAGTCTGGATCACTTGCGGTAGATGGAACGACTGTCACGAGGTTGAGTATGCATTTGGGCTGATAATTTGGGATGTGTTATTCTTAGCGCAATATGAGATTATGAGAAATTTAGCTGAGTAACAGTGTGGGATCATGGTAACTAAAAAGGAGGGGTCATTGTGGGTTCTTGGGTTGTGTGATTGTGGCTTAAAGTCTAGTGAGGGAGCCTATCATCAACGATTGGATCACATGGTCATGTGTTGTTGCAATCCTGGAATTCGGTGCGCTAGTGGATTTGTTATGGCTTGAGGAGGATGACTTTGAGATTTATTCGGGCAATGAATTGCTGGAGGTGCGTTATATTCCATCTGGTTATTATATGTAGGTTGTGGAATGACTCAAGTTGGATAGTCCTTTGTGGATGTAGAGTGTAAAGGGAAAGGAGTCGCTCATTATTTTTGGAGCATTTATGTGTTAAAAGAGTACTAACTGTTCAACATGTTTGGCTATGTATTTCGGACTAGGCTTGAGTTGGTGAATCTCGAGAATGGTTCTAGTTGGTTTAAGATTCAAATGTGGTATCTAGGATTTTCGGGTTTGTATGTGACTAAGGATACGAGTTTTATGTTGGATTGTGGGAGAGATTTGGGGTATTTCTGCAATATCATCAGTTCTGCGAGGTAGTGTTTGGGAGATGGAAGAAATAACTTCAGATTCATAGAAGATCTCTTGAGAGCATGTATTTCTATTTGAGGTATTATTGGGCATGTAAGAGGGAAAAAGTGGATTACGAGTCTTGGGACAACGAGAATTCATGTTGGGATAATTGGGATGACTTTTGATTGACGTCCATAGTGCATTGGAAAAGAGAAGTGTTGGCGTGAAGGTTGGTCATGAGCAATCTGAAGAAGTTGGGTCCGTTTAGTAGTGACTTGAGTCATCATAGTAATAGAGCCGATCGGTTCCTTTGGTATAATAGGGCTTTATAGATGTTTTGTGGAAATACCTTTCGGCTTGGCAGTCTGCTTGACTTGGTTCATTTAGAGGGATTCAGTTCTAATATTTTGGTTACGTACAAATAGATTCCGAAGAGTTTGTGATGATTTTGACCACGAGTTGAGGTTGATGTAGTCTACGGGTATGAGGAGGTTGTTACATATTGTGAATGTATCCTGAACTGAGTTAAAGTGGAAGATATTTGGTCCATGTAGTGTGTATCCAACTTGTGATTCAGAGTTGATAACGAGATTCTTGTATTTTTGTGTTGTGGTGTGATAGATGTAGTGAGACATGAGGGATTGAGATTGAATAAACAAGATTAACATTCAATTTGAAAGGAATGTCGTAAGTTCTAGACAACATGATGGATTTTAGATATTTAAGAGAACACTAGCACTATCTTATGTCTCGGGAGGAGAGTGTGTATTGTAAAAGACATATTATGTATTGAATTGTGAAGGTTTGACTAGTACTACAGAGATCCTGTGGTTCGTGACCGTGGATGTTCAGATTTTTGCTACTTGGTGCAGAAGATTTATGGGAGTATTTCTCATAAGGCGAATGTGTATGTGTGAGGTATCAGTCATGTATGTAGAAGAGATAGAGATTAGGTACGAAGGCTTTTGTATTCTTGAGGTTTTAGATATTTGTAGTTGTGGAGGCGGATTATTCCATTGGTTACAGACTGTGAAAGTGTATTAAGGGATAGACAATTGATTGTATGTGTCACTGATGAGATCATTGTGGATTTTGGGAGGTTATTTACCTATTTTGGAATGATCTGAATCGGTTTGGGTGCCTATTGGTATGTCTAATGAGAATGAGTATTTGATACTGGATTGGATTTGCTTACTCAGCACAGCTTTTTCTATGGGCGTGTCATTAGGCCCAACAGATGTTATTCTTGTCCTGATGTGTTTCATGTGTTACTCCTTACGCTATAATGGGTTGTGAGACGACTTATTTATTTATGCGCATGTTGTATCCCTGTTTAGGCCTTGTGGCGATATATGAGCGAGATGATTTTTGAGATGTTGATTTATTAACTGCACCGTAGTTGTGCTTGCCTTTTTGTAGCGCTCTATATTTGTCTTCTTGTGGTTAAGTTTATGCATGGTTTGTGCTGGTTGGATATACACGTGTGCTTGGCGAGCATGATAGTTTTAGTTCAATAAGTATTCTCGTGTAGAGCGATATGATTATTGGATCGGGGTACTTGCCGCAACAGTGTTATGTATGGATACGATTTCTGGTGCTTACTTCGAGTGTTTTGTTTCTATCTTATGGGATGGATTCATAGCATTGTACTTTTTTGATTTTATTTTTCAGGCTTGTTGGTCAGTTCTCTCACTTGGTTCTTTTTTCATTATCGGCTATATTTGAGTTGTTGCTTGTTTGGTGCACGGATTGCATCGTATGTGGTTCTAGGTGGCATTTAGTGTGGCTTGTCGGCCGGACATCTTATACTGGTCGAGACGAGGTTATTGGACCTGGAATTAGTGCAATTGAATTTGGATAAGGTGTGTTTGGAAGAAGAAGTCATTAGTCAGCTCAAAATTTGGCAATGGTTCTTCTCGGGTGAGAGACCTCAAAATTTGGCAATGTTTCTTTCATTATTAACAGCGTTGGAAGGTTTGAAACAAGGTTCTATTTGATAGAGGTACATTACTGGTACCGGGTTTAGTAAGGAGTAGTTGTTGTGATCACAAGATATTATTATGGGTACATGAGCTACGGGGTACGTCGTCTTATTATATTTTAGGAGTAAATTTATGGTTAATATAGCTTGTCGGGATTGATACACTGTATGCATACAAAAATCGGGTCTAAGGGGGAGTTCCAGATGTTAGAATTTGGTTCTAAGAATTGTAAGCTAAGGTTGAAGGAAGAATCTTTAGTCTGGATTGTGTAATGGACTTATATGGTTTGAGGTGACGTGAGATTTCCCATGGGTATGTGTATGATGAGCTATACATTGATTTGGTAGCTTTGGAACAAATTTTAGCACGTTCGAGGACGGACATATATTTAAGTGAGGTGAAGAATGTAATAATCCGATCGGTCATTTTGAGCTTTAACATTTCGTTTGATGGTTTGAGACATTGGGTAGCTTTATATGATATATTATAACTTGCATATATGGTTGGTTCGATGTTTGAGAGGTTCGAGATTTATTTGGAAGAGTGATTCTCAATTTGGAAGCTTTAAGTTGGTAGAGTTCACCAAGGTTTGACTTTTAAGTAAACGACCTTGTAATCGGGATTTGATGATTTCAATAGAAAAATATGGTGATTTTGGACTTGGGCATATGTTTGGATTTGAACTTTAATGTTCCAAAAAAGTTTTAACTCTATTTGTCAAAGTTGGCAATTTAAAAATTGGAGCATTCATACGTTTGACCGGGAGTTAACTTTAGTATTATCGAGCCTTGATTGGTGTTCCGAGACTTTTAGTAGGTTCATTTGGTTGATTGGAACTTGTGTGCAAAGTTTGATTGTCCTGCGGAATGTCTAAGTGTAAGCATTCGATGAAGTTGGAATGTTTGTAATTTAAGAAAATGATTTTGATCTTTGATTCGCGGTTTTGATGTTATTTGTGGTATTTTGGCCTTTGGATAAGTTTGGATAATGTATTTAGACTTGCTGGTATGATCGGATAGGGTTCCGAGGGGCTGGGGTATATTTCAGAGTGGTTTCAAACTATTTCGATTGAGTTTTTCTATAGCTGGTGCAGTGTAATGCTTCAGGATCGTGGAGAGAAGTCTCGCGATAGTAGAGAAGAGATGTTGGCAGGCGTGAATTTGTCCAGTGTGTTCGCATGATGAGCTACGTGTTGGCATTGAGGAAGTGTAGATGAGTGTTTGGTCTACGTGTTCCCGATAGGTGGATCGCGTTCACGTAAAAGAGATTGGAGCAGGGGGTAGTGCTTCCGCGTTCGCAATGTAGAGTCCGTGTTCGCTTATGAGGGTGGCCCGTTGGTGTTCACATTCGCGGATGTGACTAAGAGTTCGTGCTGTCTCGTTTTTAGGTAGTGGCTCCTTGTACTTTGCGGTCACGGAACTGTGTCACGCGATCCCGATGTGTAGTGCTGGATAGACCATATAATATGTCATTTCGGGACTTTTACCCATTTTTTCATATTTTGAGCCCTAGACTTGGACATATGCGAATTTTCACAGGGATTTTCATACAAGGCAAGAGGGTAAGTTATTTTTACCTATTTGTGATTACATTTCAAGAATCTATATGGAATCTACACCTAAGATGTGGGATTTTGAAAGGAAATTAGAGTTTTTGTCCATACTTTGAAAGAGTGTATTTTAGGGTTTTGACCATCAATTTGGATCCGAATTTAAAAATTATTTATATATTTGGACTCGACAGGTTATGAGTAATCAGATTTTGGTATTGGTTTCGAATTTCGAGCATGCGTGCTTGGGTTTTCTTTTGTTGACGTTTTGAGAAAGATCAAAATTTTATGGATTGGATCGCTTCCTGTGTCATTGTTTTTCTTGGATGATATTTGGCTTGAATTTGCGCGATTGGAGGGCTAGAGCGAGGTTTTGACGCGGTTTGTGGTTGAAGCTAGCCCCGAAAGAGGTAAGTCTCTTGTCTAACCTTGTTAAGAGGAAAACCCCTAGGATATGACTTGATTGCTATGTGTTTATGGTATTGGGGGTGGTGTATATACGGGGTGATGATCATATATGCCCTTACCAAATTTATATCATGCTGGGGGTAGAATTGAGATACTTTATGCCTTGCTTGATTATGTTTTCATTTGATTCATGATTTGTTTGGCTTATATGACTATGTTCGCTCTTTTATTCATGTTAGAGATCATGCCTAGGTTTAAGATTATTTGTGAAGGCATGAGAACTTGTTCTTGATAGGTTCAATTGCTTGAATCATTTGTAGTCATATAGAAATTTCATGAGCTTACATCCACATGATTATTATTAACTCCTTTTGCATCTTTTATCTATTACTTCTTGGGCACATGCATATGTAATATATTTGGATACTTGAGTTGGACTGAGATTCTGGCTTGAAAGGCAAGGTCGTGTGGTTGAAATACAGTTATGGCACATGACATTTTGAGCGGATATTTGATTATAAGTGAGCTATCAAGCACCTTTTGTGATTGGATTTGATACCGTTCCCCCGGAGTTAGGTGATTACCCATATTATTTTGGTCCCTGTGAGCGTGATCGATACATGAATTGTGTATCGGATCGATGCACGGATTTTGTTTCGGATTTTGGTGATACATGAATTTTGTGTCGGGGTACATGGATCTTGTACCGGTTAAGGTAAGAGGTAAGGTCTTGAGCATGCATAGACATCCTTGACTCATATAGAAGCATTCATTTAAATTCTAATTGTTGCATGTCACCTGTATATGCTAGTTGGGAGCCTCGACTCCGTTGATTGAAGCATTTAATCTTTAATTACCATATCTGAGAAGCATTGTGATTGTCTTTGAATTGAAAGAAACATGCTTTATATCTTTCGACTGTTTAATACCTTGATACCTGTTGTTTCTGAGGATATTTACTGTTTTAGTTTCAGGATCTGTTATTTATATCTATGTTGTAAGTATTTTGATGCCTTATACTACTCTTCTGCACATCTTTTTGTGTAGATCCTCAGGTTGTACTAGTGGAGCCTTTTGTTGAGCCTAGGCGATTGCTCAGAGACTTAGGGCGAGTTGTACCTCATGAATTCGTATTGCAGTGCCCAAGTCCTTGTCGTTATTCTATTTTCTCACAGACAATTTTGATTATGCATTCATACTTGTACTTATTCAGTAGTTGCTCTTGTACTTGTGTCACCTAGTTCTTGGGGGTTGTACCATTTTTGATCGTATTCGGACCATATCATGTTTGTACCAGATAATTATTATTTCAAGATTATTTCTGTCTTTATTTATGATATGACTCTATTAATTAAAGGAATCTGAACTATATTCTATTGATTGTGAGTTGACTTGCTTAGCAAGTACGGCGACGCGCCATCACGACCTGAGATGAAATTTTGGGTCGTGACAATTCATCAAGCAAGATTTATTTTTAAGTTAATCATTAACTTACCATTATCTATTTTTATTTTAACATACTTTGTAAAGCTCACATAAGCAGAGTGTACTAGTTTTATTGCAGATAGATTACTAAAAAGCTTAAGTAACGGCTTCTAACCAATATTTTGGATTGATCTAAGGGGATTAAGGGGCTTATTATTGATTTGGTATGATTGAAAAAATTGGTAAAGAGGACAAGGGAGCTATACTTGAACTTTAGAAGAAGCATTAATTTTATGCATGACATGCGTGTGAATTATACTTCGTCACTAATCACTAGCAGGGAAAAATGTAGGACCCATTACTAGAAAACTGTCAAAAAGCATCCAGAAAAATCGACCGAAATCGAACAAGAATCGACCGATTTCAGACTGATTTCAATTTGTCGAAAAAACAATGGTCGCTAATGTGAGATGATCGTAGAAGGTCGATATTTCCGATCGAAGACGATCGGTAATTTTCAACGCACTTGAATCAAATAATCTGACACAAAATAAATTTATTGACTGAATTCGGTCGGTATTCTTGAAAATAATTTTTAAATTATTTTTAAATTAGTGACCGATATCGGTCGGAATCTTAATTATTCATATTTTTTAAAATTATTCTTTTCCGATCGATTTCGATCGGTATTATTAAAATATTTAAAATTTAAAATAAAAAATTCTGACCGAAGGCAGTCGGTATTATTAAAATGTTTAAAATTTATAAATTTAAATCAAAAATTCCGATTGAAGTTGGTCGATAATTTTAAATTTCTGAAAAACTCAATTAAACTTTTCCGACTGACTTAGGTCGGAAGGTGGTCAGTTTTCTGGGTAAGTTTTTGGTAGAATACAGCTGTTTTACAGCTGCACCACCTGCCAACAACCAATCACCAATGATGGCAGCATTACATTGCTTCCATTCAACTAATTACAACAACAATAACAACAAAAATGACAATAACAACAATAATAACAATTATCAAACTATATTAACAATATTTATAGAGTTTCAAAATATCCAACAACAAAATGTTTCACAAGTTAAAATTTCAAACATCATTCAAGGAATGTTTTGTACTACATCATCTCCATCTCGACTACTAGAAGCTTCATCGTCGGCATGGTTCGAAGGATCACGACGAGAATGATTAGCATCTGGGGAAGACTCACGAGACCGGGGAATTGGAAAAGCACCACTAGCAAAAAGATTGGCCAGCTGACCTTGAAGGACATTAAATTGTTCGTCCCTATTTTCTAGCTAACCTTGAAAGGTATCAAATTGTTTATTTCTCTTTTCTTCTCTAGCCTTTGCCTCTTCAAGTTCTACTGACAGCTTTGCGATCTTCTTCTCCATAGCCGAGAGAGTCGACCTATCAATTGACTCGCCCTGGGCTGAAGTCCCTATACCTTGCAATCCAGCCATGTAGTCCCAAAATGATCTCTCTGGAAGGCCGTATGCTATCCCCTTTTTAGGACCACCGACAACATCCAACCATATCTTCTGCGCTTCTTCGTCTGAAATGGAAGGTCGCTCGCCTTGCTCAGTCGGTGGCAAGCTCTGAGTGTACTCCTCCACAGTAGTCTCGTAGCGACCCTTTATTTAAAAGATAGAAACTTATTAACTAAATAATATTATAAACATTAATTTCAAGTTATAGTAGTTATGAAACTTACATATGTAGTCTCCGCTGGTCCTCGACCCATCTAGTTGGATATGTTGGTGCCTTCTTCTTCCGGATGTGAGTCTCCATGAAGAACTCATCATGAGTTATCTTCCTCCCATATTTTTTTTCCTACAATATAATAAAACATGTTAACTAAATTAAAATATATAAATATAGTTCGATAAAAATAGATTAAACATTTTAAGAAATTACCAGTATCTCCTCGCAGTCCTCATGCTCCTTGCACCCACACAGTGCAAGGAGCCACCCTTCTCAGATGCTCCGGCCTTCTTTTCCGGTTCACTCCTCTTCTCAAATTTTGCAGTGGTCCACTGCCTCAGCAGATCCTCCCATAAATGCGATAGAACCCATGATGGCTTCTTGGTCTTTTTCCGAGCAGAAAACAAAAGGAATCAGATAGTCTCTTATGGCATTGAACTCAAAATTGGCAAGAATGGCACTGTTATGCCTGTCTTCCTAGGCACACTTACTCTGCAAATGAAGTGTGTAATGTTAGATGAAAATATTGTTAATATAATTCTTAAATAGATAAGAATTGTATTAAAACCTTAAATTGATTGAAAATTTGCTCGAGCTTCGGTGGAAATTCACTCCAAGTCGCATAGGGTGCATCATACAACTGGCCAAGAGCTTTAGTGATTATCTTTGTAGTCTGATGATTAGGTATGAACCTGTAACATGGCAATTATATTAAATAAACAAGACTTGCTATTATAATTCAACAAAAACAAAGAAATAATAAATAAATCTTACCCATTGCCCTCAGGCCTGATGATCATCCTATGATAACGATCATACTGCACTTCCTCTGGATCATCATCCTTCGATGAATCTGAAGCATGCGTAGAAGGGGAGGCATCTAGCTCAGCGCTACTATCCCGAAGGCGAAGTCTAGAAATGCTAGGAGACGAACTCCGTGGAGAGGGAGACGGGATCGATGATGAAGAGGGATGCGATCTAGACCCCTGCTGCGATCTAGACCACTACTGCGATCCGGGTAGCTGAAATCTAGATGGATGCGATCCAACTGGTGGTGAAGCAAATGGAGTAGATGACGGGTGTATCATCAAATGGCCCTGTGAATGCTGACTCGATGGACCCATGTAACTATATGCAGGATCATGTGGAGGAAGGGGGTATAGCCCTGTGGTGGAGAATGATAAGAATACTGTTGGGAGGGCGAATGGTAGGTAATATGATGAGTAGATGGATATGGTGGAAAAGATGTGTGCCTAGAAGATTGCTGTCGGCCATCAGCAGCGGAGGGATGCAAGTGTGGAGTGAAGGAAGCGATGGTGTAGCACTATCCTCATGATCAATAGGCTTCTCATCCTTCCTAGACCTACCTCGGCCCCTACCGGTCATCTGCATAAATTAAAGAAAATTTTAGAATTGAGAATATAAATCTATATAAGTTGAGAGTGGTTGAAAAAAATAACATGCTAGTCGTCTTCGAAGTATCCTTCCTTGTCCAAAAATTCTTACTCTTTACTTATTTCATTTTCATCAGGTGATTCTTCTTCCTCATTTTCTATGATTGTTATTTCCTCCATATCAACTTCTTCTAATATGCGTTGAGGATGCTCCAAGTCAATTCTAACTGATCATCCACCATTTGGTTAACACTTGAGGTATCGTTTTGGTAAGCAACATCTAGCAGATTCTCAAATTCCACCCTACTAACATGCTTAGTTTTGATTACAACCAACCAATCAGCCTTATTCCTCCACAATGGATAAGGAGCATAATATACTTGCCTAACTTTTTATGCAATTATAAAAGGATCATAGCGATCATACTCCCTCTTTTTATTAACCTCAATTATGTTGTACTGCAAGTGTACATTTGTACCTCTTCTAGGTGTTCGTTCAAACCACTTACATCGAAAAAGTACGATCTTCTTATTTGGTGAACCTGAATATGATAATTATAGAATCTCTTTGATCACACCATAATAATCATTTTCCCCATCCTAGTTGCCTTCACCATCTTTGACACACACCCCACAATTATTGCTGTTTTTATACTTGGAGCATTCCTCGGTGTGAAATTTGTAACCATTCACAAAATACTTAGACATAGTTGTAACCGTAGGTGTAGGTCCCAAAGATATATCTTTCAAACATTCATTAACACCGTTGTTTGGATTATTGACCTACATGTAGTGTTAAATCACAAGTGAGAAAGTATATTCACTAGTGACCAAGTATGTTTATTCACATGTGAGAAAGTATGTAAGATGCACTTACACACTCTTTAAACCATGCCTCAAATGTTGAATATACAGCATCGTGGCCAAATTGGCTCACAGAGTCACTGAGCGAGACATTGAAAATTTTGTTAGTTGCATCAACTGAATTAAATAGTAGTCCTTTTAAATTAATCTTACATCAACACTTACATAAGAAAGGGTTGAACTTCCGGACAATTTAGCAACACATGATTTGAAGCTGATTTGTACTCCATACTACTTAGGCCTCTTTTTGATCGATCTTTAGAACCTCGGCTTGGTTGATTAAATATGGACATTGGTGGATATAATGGATCATTCTCAACCACGACATTGTGCCGATTGGGCCTATTTCTAGCGCATGGCACATGACTGTCGAAGTAGTAAAAACAAAAATGGGCAGTTTCCTTTGCAAAGATAGGCTTCGCATATGGATCCTTCAATCCTATTCCTCTGTTTAACAAATCATTTACACTTGCCGATAGTCTTGAACATTGTCATATTAGACGATAATGTTAAAGAAAATTACAAGAATGAATCAAGGTTTGATCATTACCTCTCGAATGAATACATCTATCTGCATTGAACCGGCCCTCCAAGTCGCGCCTCGTGTACAAGGTGAATTGGAAGGTGTTCCATCATATTAATGAAACCACATGAAAAGATCCTTTTCAGCTTATTACTGATTACATGAATGTTCTGATTCATTTGAAATAGGTTTTCTTCCCTTAATGTGGTAGAACATAAGTCTTTGAAGAACAGACTTATCTCTATGATGGGTTTTCAGATATTTTCAGGAAAACCATAAAATATAATAGGGACTAAGGTTTCCATGAAGATATAACAATCAGGACCTTTCATATGAGTCAGCTTTCCTTCAACCTATCGGCACGTTTTCCTAAGTTTGAAGCATAGCCCTCAAGCATCTTTAGGTTTGTAATCCACTCACAAATCTGTCGTCTTTGTTCCAAAGTGCATATGTAGCTGGCCTAGGGCTTGAACACCTTACCATTGTTTGCAGGTTGCAAATGTAATTCAGGTCACTTGCAATATTCTTGTAAGTCCAGTCTAGACTCCGGGTTATCTTTTTGTCTTATTCTTACCATTCATCACTGTGTTGAAGAAATTGTCAAAGTAGTTCTTCTCAATATGCATAATATCAAGACTGTATCAGAGAAGAGTATCCTTCCAATATGGCGACTCCCAAAATATGCTCTGTTTTGTCCAGTTATGAGTAACACCATATCCAGGAAATCTAGAAGGTGGGGCCTCAGTAACTTTAGTGAAATTCTGAACCCTCTCCCAAATTTCCTCATCGGACAAAATTGGAGGTGGCAAATCATGTTCAACTATATTTTTTTTGAATGCATTCTTCATCTTTCTGAACTCATGATCAACTGGCAAGAACTGACGATGACAATCAAACCATGTTTGCTTTCGGCCATATCTTAAAGTGAACGCTTTACCATTTTCCATGCAGTAAGGACATGCTAACTTTCCAGCAGTCATCCATCCAGATAACATTTCATACGCAGGAAAATCATTAATGGTCCACATTAGCACGCAAGTTGAAATTTTGCGTAGTTGATATGTCATATGTCTCAACTCCATCATACCTCAATTGTTTTAGCTCATCAATAAGAGGTTGCAAATATACATCAATCAAACTCTTTGAATTGCGGGGACCGGGAATAAGACAATTTATAAATATATATGAATAGTCATACACATTTCAGGCGGAAGATTATACGGTGTAATAAAGACTGACCAGCATGAATATAGTGTTGTAGAAACAGAAAATGGCGTGAAACTATCAGCACACAAACCCAACCGAACATTCCTCGGTTCACTAACATAATTCGGATACGTCCTATCAAAATGCTTCCAAGATTCCCCATCCAAAGGATGACACATAACACCGGGCAACCTTCTATTTTCATAGTGCCATCTTATATGAGGAGCGGAACTCATCGATGCGTACAACCTCTTTAATCTAGGAATAAGAGATAATTAATGCATCGGCTTCATAACAACCTTCTTCCCGCTGGAAACCCGCTTAAAACGAGATTTTTCACAAAATTTACAACTTTCTAAATCTGCATCACACTCATAATACAACATGCAACCATCTTCACAACAATCGATTCTCATAGACGAGAGTCCTAACTTAGAAACAATTCTTTTAGCCTTATAGAAATCTTCAGGTATGTTGAAAGTTGGGTCAACTTGTTCACTCATAAGGCCAATAAAAGAAGCCATTCCCGCTTGAGAAATATTGGTATCTGATTCGATACTTAATAATCTAACCGCAACAAACAACTGAGAGTGCATACTCCCTTCACTTAGTGGATGACTAGCGGCCTCTAACTGTTCATAAAAATATTTTGCCTCTTCGTTAGGAGCTAGTTCAACACTTTCATGGGTTCAAACTCGAAGTGCATCCCAAAAGCATACACAACAATTTCATGATATCTAGGATGTTGAACGCTATTCACCACTGACCTACTACTTTTACCAACAACTATGTTATGAAATACATCATCAGTACTATCAACCTCTCCATGACTAGTCCACACAAAATAACTATCCGTAAACCCCTTTCTATAAAGATGAGTCGTAACATCCTCCGAACCTAAAAAATTCAAACATTTGCACTTCGTACAAGGACACCTAATTATCCCTCCAATCCAAAATGGTTCAAGTGACATTGCATGCCTAATAAATTCCTTAATCCCTTCTATAAATTCCTCCCTTAAAAGTCGACGATTAGGATAATTCCTAGTATACATCCAACTACGATATTCCATCTACACAAAGAACAAATAAATTACATATTACATTAATTGACTATTCAAATTAATTTATAAAATTGAGTTACATAATAAACTTTAGTTATAAAGTACAACATTTAAATAATTTGAGTGCATATTAATTTGAATACACTATTGTTCTAACCCTACCACTAAACATAATTAGGCTCGCTAGAATATTGAACTAGTTAAGCCATTCAATTAGACTAACTCACTTACTATTAATCATAATTAATAAACCTTAATTCATAGTTTAATAAGCCCTAAATCATTATCAATAAAATTAAAAAAAATAAAAATTAGCTAAGCAAAAGCATAATCATAATCTTCTAATATAATATCTTCTAAATTAGCTAAGCCAAGTACCTTACATGATATCATAAACAAAATTAATAAGAGTAAACCCTAAATCTAAAGAATTATAAACAATTGAAGTAATCCCACAATCCCAAATGGTAAACCCTAGTTTACACAATTGAAAGAATTTAAATAACTAAAATTAACAAATTTAGATAACTAACATTCAAAAAGAGGAGAGGGGTATAATTTGGGAGTCGCGCGGCAGTGGTGGCGGAGGACCAGTGGTGGCGCGACAAGGGTAGGACCAACGGAGAACAGGAAAGATGAATTGGGGG
>MCJB01051741.1:101334-147482 GCA_002018475.1 Nicotiana obtusifolia
GGGGGGGGGGGGGGAAGGGTTGATTTTGGGTGAGAAGGAAGTGATGAGTTGATTTTGGGTGTGATTTGGGAAGGGTTAGAAGCTATGGAAGAAAGAATGAGAGAAAGAAAAAAGAGAGAAATTGAGAAAAAACCCGTCTGAGGCAGCCTTAATTAAAATTTTCCAACCAATTTTGGTTGAAAATTGCGGTTGGTACATTTAAGTTTTTAATTGATCGTTTGACCACATATTTCAGACTAAAATTGGTCGGTATTTCAATTTTAAATTTAAAAAAAATTAATTTAATCGAAATACCGACCGCAGTTGGTCGATTTTAGTCCATTTATATAAATAGCTTTTAAATAATATATATATATATATATATATATACACATAGACACACACACACACACACTCCAATTGCGTGATTTTAACACTACATCTTATAGCACTATACATTTTGTTTTAAATGTGTTATAGCTTGTTGGATGCCGATACTTAGACTCGATGACTCCAACATTAAAACTCAATATTTAAGCCCGAAGTCAGTCGGTTTTAAGCACGATTCTAAGTATTGGCATCCTACACGCTATAACATATTTAAAACCAAAATGTGTAATGCTATAAGATGTAGTGCTATATTAAAACTTAAGTTGTAGCAACAACAACATATATTCGGTCAAATCACATGATTGGAGAATACACACACACACACACATATGTATGTGTGTGTGTGTATGTATGCGTGCGCGCGCGCGTGCATGTATATAAATATATATACAATTTAGGATGTTATATATATGTAGATTGTAAGTAACAATAATCTATAAGTGTTTGACCATTTTGACCACTAATACCGACCGATTTCGTTCGGTAACTTATTTAAAAATAAAATGTATAGTGTTATAAAATATAGTACTATATTAAAACTTAAGTTGTAGCAACAACAACATATACTCGGTCAAATCACACAATTGGAGAATATATATATACATATGTGTGTGTGTGTGTGTATAATTTAGGATGTTATATATATGTAGATTGTAAGTAACAATAATCTATAAGTGTTTGACCATTTTGACCACTAATACCGACCGAAGATTCCGGTCGGTAACTTATCTAAAAATAAAATGTATAGTGCTACAAGATGTAGTGCTATATCAAAATTTAAGTTGTAGCAACAACAACATATACTCGGTCACAATTGGAGAATATATATATATATATATATATATATATAAAATATCCTAAATTGTATATATATTTATACACACACACACATATACGCGCGCGCGCGCACACACACACAATTTAGGATGTGTGTATGTGTGCGTATATGTGTGTGTGTGTGTATAAATATATATACAATTTAGGATATTATATATATATATATATATATATATATATATTGTAAGTAACAATAATCTATAAGTGTTTGACCATTTTGACTACTAGTACAGACCGATTTCGGTTGATATTTTAACAATTATATTAAAAATAATTTTTTATTATCAAAAAAACCAAGTGACACAGGGCGGGAAAAAATAAATTAGAATTTTCGCCGACATCGGTCGGTATTCTATAATTTTTTTAATTTATAATTTTTTTTGTAGATAGTATGAAAGTTTGATCAGGCTTTGGTCAAACATTGACCATTTTTAGACCGCAGTCGGTCAAAAATTTTAACTGTATCAGATAAAGCAAACTTTTGTTTTTGTAGGACTACGTTTTCCAACCGATTGCGGTCGGTATTTTTATGTACAATTTTTTATTTAAATTTTTCGACCAATTTATTTTGTTTCCAATCGACTTCGGTCGGTATTTTTTATCGATCAATTTCGATCGGCAGAATTTTGATATTTTTCTAGCAGTGACCTATCTCTTAAGAATTCATTTACATGGGGTCTAGCATTGCAATTTCCACAGCTCAATACTCCAATGAATTCCTGCTTTTGTTGCTTTGAATAGTCTTTTATACACCACAAATTGGCTTGTTCTTTTCCTTTTTCCCAAAGAATTTGTGAACTTGAAACTACACAGGGCGCAACACATTTAAAATTCATAGTATAAGATAGGGAAAAATTGATCAACCAGTTAATTAATTAACTACTCTTCAGTTCCATACTAGTTAGAAGTTAGAACCGGCTATGTAGACATTCCATATTTATATGTTTAGACTAGTTTTCCTGAACTAATATAAGTCAAAAAATGTAGTTCAAGAAAAGACCTATTGACTTCCCAAATGGTAACATCCTTTTTCGGGACGTATGGAGAAACAATATTAATAGTATACTACATTTCATTTTTATATTATTGTACTGCTATCATTTACTTGGTAGATATTTTGCTATTATATATCTTAATGCTGATCAATGGATTATATGGATTTTGTAGACAGTCACTTTGTCTCTATGGAGTCAAATGATTTTGTGGGTCTTTATAAACTTAATTTTAATTTTATGACTCTATTTATTTTTTTCCACATGAGATTTAAAAATTTATATTTTATACATAAGATATTTCTTTTTAATTTCAACATTATAAATAGCCCATTTCCTCGCCGCTATGGTCTCCCATTACATGTACACCCAACGGACAAACCTTCTTTTCAACATTATTCGCTCACATTCCCCAAAATATAACCTGCTATAAAAATCAATATTGTGTACAATGACATTGTATAACATTTATATTATCAGAAGATTAAATTATTTATAATATCATCAAGAATAAACTAAATAACATGATATAACATTTCAGCTTTACACAAAATTTTTTTTATACTCTCAATAGATATAACTAAACCAATAATATAAAGGTTTTAAAATGTGTTGCGAAAATTATAATTAATTTTGATCCAAACCTTATTATTACAAAATTATAAACCCATATTATTTTTGGAAACTAATGGGATAAAATTTTAACTAATTAATTTATTTTCCAATCTTTTTATTCTCTCTTTCAATTTTGTGCAAAAAAAAAAAAAAAAACAAAGAACGAAATTAATTATTTGAAAGTCTGTTAATTTCCAAAAATAATAAAATAATTATGAATGAACTTTTCAAAGATTAGATCATAGCTCAAGCATAAGAAGAGTCCAACTAGTAGTGGAGTGAAACAAATTGAGAAGGTGAATTTTATGTCAAATTCAATCCCCTTTTCACAAAACAATAAACATGCTTTAGTTAGCTTTTGTTTGAAGGGAATGGAGTGAGAAAAGTATTTTCTTGATTGAGAAAATATTACTATAATAAACAAGAGAAAGAGATAGATGGTGGGTCCTAAATAGTTACCTAACTTTTAGACGGCTAAGATTCATTATTGATAATATTTCATTTGTGGTCCAATAAGGGTAAATATATTGATTGGTAAAGAAACCCGTTGAATCAATTACGTGTGCAGTTCTTATCTTATTAGTGATGGTATATTCATCGTCTTTATTCCTTTAAATTACGTGTGCAATTCTCCAACACCCTTTCTTGTATATTTTTTCTAGGTGATAGTAAATGTACTTTATATAGTTGGTGAATAATGGGTGCATTATCTGTACAAATTATATAGTATCAGAATTACGTATGTATCCATCTCATCTCATCTAGGGTTTATGAAGAATTTGAAATTTTATATAGTTAAAGATTTTAGAAATAAAATTATACATATTTAAATTAATTACATACTCGTTATAATATACTTCATCATATTTATAAATAGCAAAAGTTTACGCTATTAAAAAAGTGATGATGAAAGTGAATACTCAAATTTAGCTAATAGGAATTGGATGATTCAACAACAATGAAAAGTTTCCAGCAGCCAACAGCAATGGGGTTGTGAACAGTTATTTGTTGTGAATTAAATTATTATTAAATTGACCCTTAGCTAATAGGAATACCCGTAATTATTAGACTACTAGTTCTAGAGACCAATGGCAAACACTATAAATAAACAATAATCTTGTAATACTCTAAGCTACAATAGCCACAGTGGTATCTCTCTTGAGGCCATGCAAGAATACCTTCTGTTTTTTTGCATCAATCAACTAAGCTTCGACTACATATCTGAATGCAATCAGTTCCAAGTAAGAGATTCTTTTTAGATGGTTCACTGTTTATCTCTCTCTCGTCCAATTGACGACTATTAAAGATAGTTAAATCTTTACTTCTTTAACAACATATAATTTTTGAATTTTGTCATTGCTTTTTCTTTAAGGTGAAATTAAATCCTTTTTAGAATAATAAATCTTCATTCAAAGGAAAAACTATTCCGCTACGGCTTATGAAATGAACATGTTAGTCTTATCATCCTCCTTGTTCTTCTGTTGACTCTATCTAAATAAGGAAAACTATTAATTTAGTGGCAATTATTGGACCTTTTTTTTAAAATTAAACAACGAGTTCCCCAGATAACCAAAACGCAAAATATACACGTCTAATTTACGATTTTGAGAAAATAACTACAGTGTAATAAAAAATTAAGCTCTATTACTCATTGGTGAGTGTTTCTCAGTCAACAAAAAACAATGTAAAAGAATATAATACAACGCACCTAGAATGTTTTTACCTTGAAAAGTAGTAGTCAACAAATTTCATGTTATCTAACTAGTAGTAGTTCTTTTGAAGCTAGATAACAAGAGGAGAAAATTGATCGAAAACAACATCAACCTAATACTTGTGGAAATTCAGTCAGGTGGTGAAAAATCAAATACCTACAAAAATCTCTTTTTTTTTTTTTTTTGTTTGTTTTATTTATTTATTTTTCTTTTCCTTTTTGCTTGTATTGTATTCTTTCATATTCTTTTTTTTTCTTTCGGTGTCCGATATTCGTATTGGAGCCTGACTATATCCGGATTCACGTTATGTAAGGTCCTACAGGGGAGGAAGGAGGGGAGGGGGGAGCGCTTCCTACCAATTTTTTTTTCATACCCAGAGCTCGAACACAAAATCTCTGGTTAAGGGAAGAGCAGTCCCATCCGCTGCATCACATCCTTTGGTGCTTATTCTTCCATATTCTCGAACTGCTATAATTTTAAACTTCACTTCGGTTGGACCAACTTTAGATTATTAAAAAAAAAAAAAAAGGGAAGAAAAAGAGCATTGCTCCTTGTGAAGCGGGAGGTTATATTTAGAACTTTTTTTTTTTCGAAAAGGGAACAAAATAGTAAAAGAGGCTACCGCAAAGAATATACAGTGAAATTATCGTAAAATTTTTGCAATTAAGTTAACAATTAAAAGATGAGGAAAATATAGTGAGTTATTAGTCCCACAACATTTAAAGATACAAGGCCCAAAAGCCTAAAAGAGAATTATTTATAATTATTTTTTATATTTTATAGTAAAGTACATATTTATATAACTGATTCCTCAACTTTTTCCTCAACCCTCTATCTTCTCCCTCAATTCTTTCTCCTTTCTCCCACTTTCTTTGGTAAGGCCGCCGTCTTCTCCGGCGACTCACCGCCTTGGCCAGATTTGTTTAGATTTTCGATGATTCTACTTCAAATTTCCTTCTTCTCCGACGACTCTGCTTTAGATTTTCAAAAGCTCAATCCGTAATCATGGTGATTGTTGCTCTCAAACGCACATGCAAGTATACGTGGCCGACAAGTAATATAGGATTTTGAAGTCCAGATATTGTACCCACAGGGACTTATATAAACTGCTTACTAACATACCAATATTGTTACTCAGTCAAGCTAAATTCAAGTTCAAGAGTTTAATTCTGCTAAACTACAATTCTAAGTAATAACAAAATTATCAAGTAACTAGTTAATTTTTGTTTTTCAGTAGAGACAAGTATTCCAGGGTTGTGATTGATCTACCAATCATATTGTGTTCGAATTAACTCTCCCTTTCATATAATTCACTCATGGTTGCTAATTAATTGATAAATGCTCTCATAGCCTTCTCCCGAAGTACTACTCACCTATCCTCAATAGATTAATGTCTATATCAATCTATTAAGAACGCAATAAGATCGCGATATTTAATTAAGCACGGTGATTAAGTATATTCCTATCATAACCACAAATCCGCTCCCCCTAAGGGTTAAGATCATGCTCTCTTCAACTCTTCTCTAATCTAAACATGGCTTTCCCAAGTATAGTATAGATAGTAAATAGAAGCTAACTGCTGGCCAGACAATTAAGCAATTAAACACAGAATTGAAGAAACAACATATGTTGGTGAATTATAATCAAGGTTAAGTTAACATTAAACATTAATATTCATGGCTAATCACAACCCCAGAACAATGGGTGTTTAGCCACTCATGATATGATTACACAATAGCATAAGTTTTGAATCAATTGTAAAATACTAGAAAAGATTGAAGAAAACTGAGAATTCTTCGCTTCCTCACGATTCCGTTGTGTGTCTTTGCTCCAAAGTGGCGTCTCTCCCTTCAAAAATAGGTTTAGTCTTCCTTTTATACGTGTTGGGTAGGTTTAGGGCCGAAATAACCTTGTCCTGGACGAACTAGGAAAAAATCACGTCATCGGCGCCCTGGGTAGCGCCAGGCGCCCACCAGGGCGCTGCCTCACTTATTATTTTGTCTCCAGCGCCACAGGTGGCGCCAGGCGCTGCCTGTGGCGCCCAAATGCCCAGATTTTCGGTTTTGCTCGTTTTGGCTCAAATCTTGCGCGTTTCGCCCCCAATTGCTCCTGACTCATTCCTACACATAAAAACACTTCAAATTAATATAAATCATAGCATTTAACATACCAATTTCACGAAACAAGAGTCAAATATGAGGCGATATGTATAGAAATATATATGCTTTAAGCTAAACATCAGTGATATCTTCCAAAGAATCAAAGAAGCAACGTTGCTGCTTTATATCCAATAGATTGATATAATATTCATTCTCACCGAACTCTTTTCTTTCTTTACCGCTGCCTTTAGCTACCCTCTTATCTCCCAAAAACAAAATCCTTTCTTCAATATTACCAGTTGCTTTTATATATTATTGACAAGCCTGAGCTTCACGAACGCGGGTCCACCTCGCGAACGCGAAGAGGAATGAAGCTCCCCCGGCCCTTTTCCTTACACGAATGCGGGCAAAGAGTTGCGAACGCGAAGACCACAGGTCTCAGACCTTCGCGAACGCGGGCAAAGAGTTGCGAACGCGAAGAGCAATCGTAGTCTCCCACAATTTTCCTTCTCCGCGAACGCGACACAGCCCTCGCGATCGCGAAGAAGGAAACTAGAACCATCAACACCAGATTTTTGGACTTAGCTCCGGGCGGTCCGAAACTCACCCGAGCCACCCGGGACTCCGTCCAAATGCACCAACAAATCCATAAGCATAATACAGACCTGCTCGAACTCTCGGAACACGTAGAACAACATCAAAACTAGGAATTTCACCCCAAAATCTAATTGGATCAAATTATGAACTTCAAGCTTTTTAACTTTCTCCGAATGCGTCGAATCATACTTAGACTACTCGGGATGATACCAAATTTTGCGTACAAGTCAATGATCACCATACTAAACTATTCCGAAGCTCGAAATCCCATACAGACCTCGATAACACCAACGTCTACTCCAAACCAAACTTAAAGAATTTGAAAAACCTTCAACGCGCCAACTTTCAATATTTAGCGTCGAAACGCTCCCGGTTCATCTGAAACCCGATTCGAACACACGCCCATGTCCAAAATTATAATACGAACCTATTGGGACCATCAAATCCTGGTTCCTAGGTCGTTTACTCAAAACGTTGACTCAAGTCAAACTTGACCATTATAGGCCACTATTGAGGAACTAAGTCTTCTGATTTCAACCCGGACCTTTCCAAATCCCAAGTCAACCATCCCCACAATTCATAAAACAATAAAGGCACATACGTGGAGTCTTAATTAGGGGAACAATGATCTAAAAAACAAAACGATCGGTTGGGTCGTTACATTCTCCACCTCTAAAACAAACGTTTGTCCTCGAATGGGTCTAGAATCATACCTGGAGTGCTGAATAGGTGGGGATATCTTCTCCGCATGTCCTCCTCAGTCTCCCAAGTCTCTTCCTCGGCTGGTTGAACCCTCCACTAGACTTTCACCGCAGAAATCTTCTTGGACCTCAACTAGCAAACCTAACTGTCAACAATAGCAACTGGCTCCTCCTCGTAACCCAAGCTCTCATCCAGCTGAACCGTGGTGTAATCTAACACATGCGACCTGTCAGCATGGTACCTCTGAAGCATAGACACATGGAAGATCGCATGAACTCTCGATAGAATGGGAGGCAAAGTAAGCTCATAAGCAGCCTCCCCAACTCGCCTCAACACCTTGAATAAGCCAATAAACCTTGGGCTCAACTAGCCCTTCTTCCCGAACCTCATGATTCTCTTCCTCGGCGAGACCTTCTAGAGAACCTTCTCGCCTACCATAAATGATAAATCATGCACTTCCTGATCCGTGTAACTCTTCTTTCTGGACTGCACTGTGCGAAGTTGCTCCTGAATCAACATTACCTTTTCCAAGGCATCCTTCACTAAATCAGTGCCATATAACCTAGTCTCGCGGGGTTCAAATTATCCAATGGGCGAACGACATCGCCGACCATATAAGGCCTCAAATAGAGCCATCTCAATGCTAGATTGAGAATTGTCATTAACAAACTCGGGCAAAGGCAAGAATCGATCCCACTGCCCTGTGAAGTCACTCACACATGCTCTGAGCATATCCTCCGAGATTTGAGTCGTACACTATGACTTCCCGTCGGTTTGCGGATGAAAGGCTGTGCTGAGCTCTACCTGGGTGCCCAATTCACTCTGTACTGCTCTCCAAAAGTGCAAAGTGAACTGAGGGCCCCTATCTAAAATGGAAACATGCACACCATGCAACTGAACAATCTCTTGAATGTAAATCTGGGCCAATCTCTCTAACGAGTACGTAGTCATCATTGGAATAAAGTGTGCCGACTCGGTCAACCTATCGACAATGACCCAAACGGAATCAAACTTCCTTAACGTTCCCGGCAACCCAACTATAAAGTCCATAGTGATTCGCTCCCATTTCCACTCTGGTATAACCATCTGCTGAAGTAGGCCACCTGGCCTCTGGTGCTCATACTTAACCTGCTGGCAATTTAGGCATCTCGTTACATAATCAACTATGTCCTTCTTTATCCGCGCCACCAATAATGCTGCCTCAGGTCACGACACATCTTTGTAGCATCTGGATGAATAGAATACCGAGAACTGTGTGCCTCCTCTAGAATCTTTTCCTTCAATCCATCAACATTAGGAACACATAGACGACCCTGGAGTCGCAGAAAACCATCCTCACCGATAGTAGCCTCCTTGGCACCACCCTATAGTACCGTCTCCCTAAGAACCAGCAAGTGCGGATCATCGTACTAACGAGCCTTGATCCGCTCAAATAATTAAGACCGAGCCATGACGCATGCAAGAACTTGATTGGCTCTGAAATACCCAACCTCACAAGTCTGTTAGCCAAGGGCTGAATATCCAAAGCCACTGGCTTCTCCTCTACTAAAATGAATGCCAAACTGCCCATACTCTCAGCCTTTCTGCTCAAGGCATCCGCAACCACATTCACCTTGCTCGGATGATAAAGAATGGTAATATCCTAGTCCTTTAGTAACTCAAGCCACCTGCGCTGCCTCAAATTGAGATCCCTCTGCTTGAACAAATGCTGGAAGCTGCGATGATCGATGTAAACCTCATAGGACACCCCATAAAGATAATGCCTCCATATCTTGAGAGCATGAACTATTGCGGCCAATTCCAAATCATGTACGGGGTAATTCTTCTGGTGGGGCTTCAGCTAACGTGAAGCATGTGCAATAACTCGCCCCTCCTGCATCAATACAGAACCCAGGCCAACGCGTGAAGCATCGCAATACACAGTTTATATCCATGAAGTGGAAGGCAACACTAAGACTAGTTCTGTAGTCAAAGCTTTCTTGAGCTTCTGAAAGCTCTCTTTGCAATCATCGGGCCATCGGAGCGGAGCACCCTTCTAAGTAAATCTAGTCAAAGGTGCTGTAGTAGATGAGAAGCCCTCCACAAACCAGCGATAATAATCTATTAACCCCAAGAAACTCCTGATCTCAGTCGCTGTGGTAGGACGAGGCCAACTCTGGACTGCCTCAGTCTTCCTAGGATCCACCTTCATACGTTACCTGACACAACATGCCCCAAGAATGCCGTAGAATCCAACTAGAACTCGCACTTGGAGAACTTAGCATAAAGCTTTTGTTCCCGCAAGGTCTGAAGCATAACTCTCAAATGCTGCTCGTGCTCCTCCATACTACGCGAGTAGATCAATATGTCATCAATGAATGCAATGAAAAATGAGTCAAGATATGGCCTAAAGACTCGGTTCATAGAATCCATGAACGGCGTCGGGGCGTTGATCAAGTCGAAAGATATCACTAGAAACTCATAGTGGCCCTATCTAGTCCGGAAAGCCGTCTTCGAAACATCCGAAGCACGAATCATCAGCTGATGATACCCACACCTCAAATCGATCTTAGTGATCACCTTGGCACCCTACAACTGGTCAAACAAATCATTAATACATGACAACACGTACTTGTTCTTAATGGTAACCTTGTTTGACTTGCTGTAATCAATGCACATCCGCATACTCCCATCCTTATTTTTCACGAATAACATCAGTGCACCCCAACACGCTCGGCCTGACAAACCCCTTTGCTAGCAACTCCTCAAGCTGCTCCTTCAACTCTTTCAACTCTTTTAGAGCCATGCGTTACGGTGGAATAGTGATAGGCTGGGTACCTGGTGCCAAACTAATACTGAAATCTATATCATGATCTGATGGCATGCCTGGTAAATCAAAAGGAAACACATTGGTGAACACCACGGGCACTCAATCAATTGTAGGAGTCTCTACAGTAGTATCCCGAACATAAGCCAGATAAACCAAACAATCCTTCTCGACCATATGTCGAGCCTTCAAGAAAGAAATAACCCCACTAGGTGTGCTGATAGATGAACCCCTCCACTCTAATCTAGGCAACTCTGGCATCACCAAGGTAAAAGCCTTGGCATGGCAATCAAGGATGGCATGATACGGAGACAACCAGTCCATGCCTAGGATGACCTCAAAGTCAGTTATGTCGAGCAACAGAAGATCCACTCTGGTCTCATAACCACAGAAAGTCACAATACAGGACCGGTAGGACTGATCCGCAATAACAGACTCGCCCACGGGCGTGCACACAAAAACAGGAACACCCAAGGACTCACGAGGGACATCCAGATAATGAGCAAATAAGGAAGAAGCATAGGAATATATAGACCCTGGATCGAATAATACTAAAGCATCCCTATCGCAGATAGAAATAATACCTGTGATCATGGCATATGAGATCTCTGCATCTGGTTTGACTGGTCTCCACCTCTAGGGCGACCCCTACCCACCTGCCCTCCGCCTCTAGTAGGCCAGACGGGCGGTGCAGTAGTTGGTGCAGCAATCATGGGCTGGTGGCCCTGTTGCAATGCCTTACCTTGTAACCTGGGGCAAGGTTTCCTCATATGACCAAGCTTCCCGCACTCATAGCAACCTCTCGGTGCGGAAGATGATTGACCCTAAGTCTGGGCATAGGGACCTGAATACCTGCTGGAAGGGCCCTGGATAGCCGTTGGATGGTAAGAGCTCTCTGGAATGGAACTGAATAGGGCCGCACTGGTGCACCCTGAGAAGGCGATGGTGCTGAATAAGTGGGTCTGCTGGACTGACCCCTTATGAATTGCCCTCTGCCTCCAGACGGGGCGCCACTGAAACCTCTAGAATACCGAGGCCATTTCTACCCCGTCGTATACAAATGGCCCTAGGTGCAGATACCCTCAACCCGCCGAGCTATCTCCACAACCTACTCGTAGGGAGTCTCGATCTCCACTCCTCGGGCCATAGTATCCTGAATACCATAAGGCAAGCCCGCAATAAACCTCTGAACTCTCTCTGTATTGGTGGGGAGTATCATAAGTGTATGGAGGGACAACTCAGAGAACCTCGCCTCATAATCGGTCACAGACATCTAACCCTACTGTAGTCGCTCGAACTGGCCCTGTAGCTCTTCCCTCTAGGAGGGAGGAATATATCTCTCCAGAAAGAGACATGTGAACTGATCCCAAGTCAAGGGAGGTGAACCCGCTGGCCTGCTAAGAAGATAGGACTGCCACCATCTACGGGCCCTGCCCTCAAACTGAAATGTGGTGAAGTCTACCCCGTTGGACTCCAATACCCTCATGTTATGCAGTCTGTCCCTGCAATGGTCAATAAAATCCTGGGGATCCTTATGTCACTCACCGCCAAAGACTGGAAGATGCAGTCTGGTCCATCTGTCCAACAGCTTATGCGGACGATGGCTGCATCTGATCTAGGCTCTGATGCAGCCGCTGCAGATGGTTGGGCCTCGCCTACTGGTAATGCACCTGGGGTCTGATATACGGCAATAGCGTGTCCTGGAGCCTGAGAGGTAGGTGTCTGTACTCCCCCTCCCGCCTGAGATGTGGCAGGTTCCGCTGGAAATAAACCAGCCTGTGTCATAGAATCCATGAACCGGAGCATGCAGCCCATGACCTCCTAAAATCCCAGTGCGAATATGAAATCTGCCAGGGTCGGCTCAGCTGTAGGCACCTCGCCGTGCTCCTCAATGATAGGATCCTCTACTGGATCTGCTGGTGGTACGACAAGAGCAACTCTAGGACGCCCTCGTCCTCTAGCACGAGCTGGAGCTCTCCCCCAGCCTCTGCCTCAGCCTTTAACAACAGGGGGAGCAACTCCTCCACTACTGGATATATCTACCGTGCACGTTCTCACTCTTTGAGAGAATAAAACAAATATAATTAGCACAACATCAACTACACGATAGGAGATGAAGAAAGAGGAGCTTCCTAACACCCTATAGCCTCTCGAAGATAAGTACGAACATCTCCGCACCAATCCTCAAGACTCTATTAGGATCGCTCATGACTTGTGAAACCTATGTGAACCTAGAGCTCTGATACCAAGCTGTCACGATCCAATTTCCACTATAGGCCGTGATGGTGCCCAGCGGCGCCGCTAGGCAATCCAACAGTGATCTATCCATTTTTATTGTTTAGTTTAACAGTCTTAATGTAATTGATTTTATTTAGTGAGATAATTATTGATAGGAAATTATATTAAAGCCAAACATCAAATAAAGAAAGAGTTAAGTAGTGAATTTAATACTCAAAGCTATAACAAATCTACTAGAATACTCCAAAAACTTGGTGTCACAAGTGCATGAGCAAACTAGTAGAATATACAAAATCTCATATACTACTGTCTGGAATAAGATAGACAGAAAATAAATACAACAAGGAGAGACTCCGGGCGCTACAAAACAGGCACAGAGAGCAGCTCACCACTAAGCCTCTACGTAACGGGGGTATGTGCTTGAAGAACCGCCAGATGCACCTGCCTCAGGTCTTGCACGATTAGTGCAAAAGTGTAGCCTGAGTACATAAACAACATGTACCCAGTAAGTATCTAGTCTAACTTCGAAGAAGTAGTGACGAGGGGTCGACTTTGACACTTACTAGTAGGCCAAAATATATAATGTGTAAGACTATATGATAGGCATGAAAATCAACATCAGTAATGGAATACGAGGCAATAATTAAATGACCATTTATCAAATAACAATCTAAAAGTCCCCAAATATCACATAATATTCTAAACGAGTAAGGGCTTAACATGTACTATAAACTCTCAAGTCATGACAGACATATCAAGTGAAATCGGACTCCGAGTGACAAAACGCACGAGTTATGCCGAGGTCGTAAGGCCTGATCCATCATATTCGTATACATACACTACCGAGGTCGTACGGTCTGATCCATGTATGCATCCTCTATATATATATATATATATATATATATATAGGAGTTCGGCCTGATCCACAGGAATAGGGAAACTTTGCGGATTTCAAATTTCACATATACAACTTCGAGGTAAACCCATGAAAGGATAAAATTTTCATCAATAATTAAACATTTTCGCCAACTCTCTAACTAGTGAAGTTTGGTTTAGCGTAATATTTAATCAAGATTTACTTGTTAATACAAGTAATTAATCTAAGAAGTTGAGTCAAATAGTACAAGTAATAGCATAATAAAGGCCTATATCTACCCGGGCATAACATGAATTCTAGCTACGCATGGACTCTCGTCACTTCTTGTGTACGTGGAACCCACAAATAGTAGCAAATAGCAATTTGAACACCTATGGGGTAAATTTCCTCTTACAAGGTTAGGCAAGAGACTTACCTTGTTTCCAAGTTCGCTTTCTGGTCCACAAATTACTCTAAAAACGTCAAGTTGGTGCCGAACAATCCAGAACTAGCCTAATATTATATAAATTAATCAATATATACTCAAAAGTTCATAATTTAGCTATTAGGGTAATTATCCAACCCAAATTGGAAGATTCCTAAAATTCACCTCTGAGCTCACGTGCCTTGATTCCGAAAATTTTTGAAGATAAATATTACCCTTAACCTCATGAACCCAAATATATAATTTTTACTCAATTCCATAATCATTTTCGTGGTCTAATCCCATTTTTATCAAAACCTAGATTTTCCAACAATCTCCTAAAATTTTCACAATTTCTATGTGAAATCTACCCATAATGCATGATTTAAACTCATATTGTATAGAAATTACTTACCTCAAAGTGCTAGGTGAAATCCATCCTCAAAGAGCTCTAAATTCGACCAACAAGTGAGAAATGAAGAAAATGAGCTTAAGTTCTGAATTTTAAAATACACTGCCCAGGTATTTTCATCTTCACGATCGTGGAAGAGGCCTCTCGATCGCGAAGACAAGCTGCCCAGGCCCAGTAAAAATAGGCATCGCGAATGCGAGGACCCAAACGCGAATGCGAAGGCTTGACACGCCTAAGCTTCACTAACATGGGGTCTACCTCGTGAACGCGCGAAGAGGAATAAAGTTCACCCCCGGCCCTTTTCCTGACGTGAACGCGGGCCCCTTCATGCGAACGCGAAGGCCACAAGTTCCAGACCTTCACGACCGCGGGCAAGGGGTCGTGAATGCGAAGAGCAATCGCAGTCCCCCACAATTTTCTTTCTCCATGAAAGCGACACAGCCCTCGCGATCGTGAAGAAGGAAACTAGAACCAACAACACCAAATTTTTGGACTTAGCTCGGGGCGGTCCGAAACTCACGAGAGCCACCCGGGACCTTATCTTTCACGACCCAAAATCCACTATGGGCCGTGATGGCGCTTCAGGAAAGCCAACAGTTAATTATCAACTTAATTACTCATTTCGTTATTTTTAAAATCATAAATCCCATTAAATAAATAGAGTGAAATCTGGTACTCGTAGAAACCTGTGATTTTCTTTACCAAATCCCGTATAAAATATAAATTACGAGGTGGATTTTATAATAATAACATGAACTACAATAATGAAATCCATTAAGAACACCCAAAACCCGGTGTCACAAGTGCATGAACATCTACTAGAAGGTACAATAACAATACAACATCTGTCTGGAGTAAAAAATAGACAAGATAATGTAACTAATTAAGATGGAGACTCCGTATGCTGCGGGTCGTAACATGGAATGCAGCTCACCATGAAGTCCCCGCAATAGCCATGCCTTTGTGCCCCAAAGACCACCAGACGTATATATATACCTGCACAATAAGTGCAGCAAGTGTAGCATGAGTACGTAAATCAACACGTATCCAGTAAGTATCTAGCCTAACCCCGGAGAACTAGTGACGAGGGGTCGACATTGATACTTACTAGTGGTCCAATAAATCAAATACAATAGGAAGTGAACAAATATGAGGCAGGGTAAACAAACAGTATAATCAAATATAGGTACGTGGTACAATCATACTCTGAACAGTAAACTCAAGCTCTCAATTATTGGTCACCTCCTCAACCGGAGTATATATGTAAAATGGTTCCCACCAGATAGGTCGTCACAACTCAAATCAGGAAAACTCATGGATACGATGGCTTCTTGTCAAACATTACGCACGACACTGCCCGATCCCATAAGAGTTTTTCATGAAGCTGCCGAGGTGAACAACTCAATCGCATAAGAGTATTTATAGAAATGCCTAGTCGAACGGCCCGATCCCATTAGATTATGATGCTACCAAGGCGAACGGCCAGATCCTATAAGAATATGATACTGCCGAAGTGAACAACCTGATCCCATAAGAGTGTGGTACATAATCCTGCCGAGGCAAACGACCGATCTCATAAGAGTGTGGTACATAATCCTGCCGAGGCAAACGACCGATCTCATAAGAGTGTGGTACATAATCCTGCCGAGGCGAACGACCTGATCTCAGAAAAATAAGAAGCTTTAACAGGTCCTTGACCCCACTCACGAATATACGTATGAGTTATGAAATATAAGAAGCTTTTCGATGAAAACGCACAACGCGAGAGAAATTTGTAAGGGAAGCCCAATTATTCCGCGGCTGATCAAATAGCTCGTCTAATCTCTTACAATAGCGAGTTGATCACTCTACACAAGCCTAGTCTCAAGTCGTAACGATAAATAAAGGAAATAAACAGGCCGGATAACTCAAATAGAAAAATTAAAGCATGGCGCAAACCTAAGTCTACCCGGACAAATCAGGAATCCTAGCATACGCACGGACACTCATCACATCATACGTGCATAGCTTCCACAACATGTAGCACATAAGAATATAACACTTATGGGGTAAAGTTCCCCTTACAGGGTTAGACAGGAGATTTACCTCGCTCCGAAGTTCCATAATCGGCTCCAATGCCTCTCTAACACCTCGACTCAAAGACAAACGATCCGAAACTAGTCCAACAATGTGCAAATCAATCAAAATTTACTCCAGTGATTATTATTAATCAATTTATAACAATTCCCAAATTCGCTCAAAAAGTCAATAAAGTGAACCCTCGGGTGCACGTGCCCGAATTCTGAAAAAATTTGAAGATAAACTTTACCCATGACATCACGAACTCAAGTATATAATTTATTCCAAATTCCATGTCCAATTTCGTGGTCAAAATCCAAAAGTACTATTTCTAGGTGTTTCATAAAAAATCCCACAATTTCCACCAATTCCATGTTAAAATCTATATGTAATCCATGTAAAATAGTTGAAAATTAAACAAAATTACTTACCTAAAGATTGTAGATGAAAATCCCTCTTCAAAATCTCCTCCTATCGAGCCTAGGGTTCCAATATCAGAGAATGTCTCCAAAATCCCGTCTCCCAACCCTTTTACTAGGTGCAGATGTCGCATTTGCGACACAGGGTTCGCATTTGCGGACCCTCGCAATTGCGAACCAAGGCAAAAATCTATAGGCTTTGCAATTGCGAATGAAGGCAAAAATCTACAGGCTTCGCAATTGCGAACAAATGTCCGCAATTGCGAACCAAGGCAAAAATCTACAATTTTCGCAATGGTGAACAAATGTTCGCCATTGCGATACCTAAGTACCAGCAACACCATCAATCTTTCCCGACACAGAAATGGGCACAACTCTCTCATACGATATCATAATTCAATGATTCTTGTTTCTATGACTCCATAATTTTGATAAGGATCTAATGGTTTAATCAAATCACAAATTTAGGGCTGTTTGCTCAATATAGTATCCTTTATACCCAAGAAAACGACGCCGAAACATCAAATAAGAGCGCGACACAACTCAAACACATCCGAAACACACCCGAGGCTCTCGAGACCCCGTCCAATTACACAAACCAGTCCCGAAACATAACAACCTTCTCGACGCCTCAAATCACACCAAACAACACCAAAAGCATGAATCGATGATCAAATCCTCCTTTTGACTTTCAAACATTCAAACATTGACGAGCGCGTCCGAATTACACTTAAACATTCCGGAATGATGCCAAAATTTACGTACTAGTCATAAATCACGATACCAACCTATTCCAAGGATCAGAACTCCAAACAAAGTCCACTTCAAACCAAACTTAGGAAATTCTAAAACCTTCGAATTGCCAACTTTCCACAATAAGCACTGAAATACTCCTAGACCACTCGATACTCAACCCGAACATACGGCCAAGTCCGAAATCATCATACGAACCTATTGGAACCTTCAATCCCGATTCCGAGTTCACTTACTCAAAAGTCAAACTTTGGTCACCTCTTCCAACTTAAGGCTTCCGAATTAAGAATGTTCCATCCGAATCAACTCTGAACCTCCCGAAATTCAATTCCGACCATACATACAAGTCATAAAACATGAAGTGAAAATACTTAATGTCTCAAACCACCGAACGACTTGCTAGAGCTTAAAATGACTAATCGGGTCGTTACATTCTTCCCCACTTAAACATACATTCGTCCTCGAACGTGCCAAGAACCGTTCCAGAGTTGCCTCAAAATCACTGCTCAACACCTTGTGCACCTACCTGTGCCACCACAACCTAGGTGAATACATTTTCTCAAGCCAGACTGAAGATCCTCCCTTATGTTTTTAGTCAATAAGCCTTAGAACCAAATTTTAACCTCCGAATTTCTCTAGAAGACCTAATTCTAACATACGAACACCGTATTAATCTCCACACACTGAACCCACACATGATCATGCACCCACATTGACATCACACAATGCACCGCATAACTCATTTTCCTATGGTAACCTCCTCCAAACACAACAACTGCAAATTCACTGACCCGACGCCCATAGTATACCTTATATCACATCTGAGTCCGGTCTCAAACCTCACAATACTGCAACGACGAAAGAGGTGCACAGGAACTCATAATCAGCCATTAAATCAATAACTCACGGAGTTCCTCCGCTCGACAAGAACCATTACCTCATTCTGAACTGAATAGTGACATTTTCCTTTTAATATACCTTACATAAATTCGATCGCACTAATTTCAGGTCCAATAACCTCGTCTTACCCTGTACAAGCTGCTCAGGCAATAAGCCATCTCAAACACTGACCAAGATCTCATATGACGCCATCAGTTCGCCAATAAGCCACAACTTGAATATGGCACACAAAAAAGAACGAACTCTGGAAAAGAACCACCCAGCCGCGTAACGAATAAAACAGCCAGAAAGATGCTATGAACCCTTCTCAGCAATTGACAAACAAAATACACAGAAATAAGTATAGGGAACCGTACTCAACGTCTCATTGTTGCGGCGCGCAACCCTATTCAAACAACATACCCGTGGCGGCATGCCACCCGATCCACACATGACAATAAACAAGGAAATGCCCATCATGCCATAATGCTTATACCTACGAAATACCCGAATATCAGCCACAAGCATGCCAAGTGCATAAATAGGACTCTGGGGAGACAGATAGCGCCACGCGCCACAAAACTCGAGCTCGACTAAGATGCAATAACGACAAGCTACATAGGATAACAACAGTTGAAGACTCCTCCATAAACAGTGCTATGCTGAATGAACACATCCGACTTGACGTAGAGCATACATTCACATTAGATCTACTAGCGGACCTCAAACTGATTCCGATCATCCCATACTGGGCCAATAACCTTCCAAGAATCCACAATGACCCTATTCATGACACATAAGAGCAACCATCGAATTTGGAACAAACTCCCACAGTCCACAACAAAAGGAATAGAGTGCCTTTCAGTCATAACCTCTCCCATTGGCGACATTACCAAAATCTCCATACCTGTTTTTAATCTGTAACAATTGAATGACTAACACGTCATACTTATACGATCTTCCCGTGGAATATACTCCCACAACCTTTCGCACCAGGTATTAAAATCTGAATGTTAATGGCCAACGACCATGCTATTTTAATAATACTGGCCAAGCATCCGCATCTCAATACCCAACACTCCTACCACAAAATAGATCATCCTCAAGAATATTTCAAACATTCTCGTGGCCAAGCATTTTAGAATATTTCAAACATCTGAAATCTTCTCGTGCTCCTCCGAGCTCACATTCTTATCGAAACCAAACAGTAACCTTGATACCAACTTCCCATTACTATACCGCTCACCACACCTATCTTGCCGCTATGCGAGAGTCCAAGAATTTCATCATAACCCCTGAACCACCAGTAGAATACATACTTCATCGGCTAGAAACCCTTTCACTCCACCTATTTCTGAAGAACAATTGCCAACACGCAATCAAATTTCCATAAACGCAGAAAATCAAACCTCAAGTTGTGGTCTAAACCACCATAATTCTTCCGGGATTAATTTAACCTGTATCCTTAACTCACCGAAGGAATTGATCTTTTCCATAACCATGCTGGTTTAAACCATTGCTAACTGACCCAACTTCTTGCAATTTACTCTTGACTTGCCTTTGAAGTAATAGTAGCTCTATTCAAACACATAACAGGCCTCAAACAACACTCATCCTGAGTGATCGAAATCACGAGACCATATCGTCTCAATATCTATCAACCATCTCATACCCTCCTAATGCACTCAATAGTATTCCCAACTGATACACCCATTCTGATAGTCCCCCTGTGAACCAAAGCTCTTTCCCCCATTTTTCTAACACTGCACTATAGACCCGATGATAATATAGAAATTCCCCAAGTATTCTCCACACTTTGCTATAAAACCTAGTCCTCAGCCACACAACGAACCCAAAATCTTTAAACACCAAACTTTAATTCTAGCACCTACTAGAACCATTATTGAGAGTCACCCACTCTAACCTGGTCCCAAATATACAACCAAATTCTAGTGCTCTGCTAGCACATGGACACTTTCAAGGAAGCAACCGGATGAATTCTTTTTCTTGCCCATCACCTCCACAGGAAGCATAAATCTTGAGCCATCTCCAGCACCTACACATGAATCAATAAGGCAAATGCAACTCATATACGTCAAATTTCCATATCCAAAATACCTCTTGGTCATAACTAATCTGCCAATGCACCGATAACTAGAAACTGCACATGCACACAACCACGTGGCCCAATCGTAGACGGTGGGCGCCCCCACTTAGCTTTACGCTACAAGCACTTAAATCTTGACTGCTCAACAACTTCTTCTTCTTCTTCTTCCTTGTTACCATGGTCCCACACCGTTGCTCAGCTAAATTTCTCATAAGTTCTTGCTGGACTAATCATAACACATCTCGAATTATCATCCACAATTGCACACTCGACCTGCTAATAGTCGTATCATCTTCTCCAAGCGATCCAAGCACATCATAGTACATACATCCTGTGTTAGCACAGAAAGTAGAATTCTTCGTAGGAACCTCATTAAAACCACGTAACCACTAACCTGCTCACCGAAGATAGCCCACCTGTGTAGCCTCGTATCGACCTCCTCCTACATCATTGCTATAGTTACATCCATCATGAAATCAATTAATCTCCCTGAGTCCGCACTGATCCGCTAGCTGTATGAATCCCTTCATTCATTAACATCACCCGGAGGTCCAACAATATGTTATCAAGTCCTTCTCGCCATATTCAAAATTTCCTAAACATAGAAACCACCTAAGAGATCATCTCCCTCAAACCATCAACACTAGGCAGAAATGACAGAATACTCCTCCACAGCGCGGCGATAATGGTCTGCCGGCATTCGCAGGGAAAGGCATCATATGTCATATCTGTAGCATCTTAACAACTCGTCAGTGTCCAATTGATAACAAGCACTCCACACCGTATAATAATGAGTATGAAGGAAATGAAGGCATAAGATTCAATGGAATCAAATCGCATGACGAGGAATCAAGAAGAGAAGTGCTCCTAACAGCCGTGTAGCCTCTCAAAGATAAGTACAGGCGTCTACTGATCCACAAGAATCTACTAGACTTGCTCATGACTCGTGAGACCTAAGTGAACCTAACGCTCTGATACCATACTGTCACGACCCAAAATCCATTATAGGCCGTGATGGTTCCCAACGTCGCCGTCAGGCAAGCCAACGGTGAATTATCAACATAATTACTCATTTCGTTATTTTTAAAATCATAAATTCCATTAAGTAAATAGAGTGAAATCTGGTACTCGTAGAAATCTATGATTTCCTTTGCCAAATCCCGTATAAAATATAAATTACAAGGTGATATGATAATAATAACATGAACTACAGTAATGAACATCTACTAGGAACTCCCAAACCCGGTGTCACATGTGCAGAAGCATCTACTAGAAGGTACAATAACAATACAACATCAGTCTAGAGTACAAAATAGACAGGATAATGTAACTAATTAAGATGGAGACTCCGTATGTTACGGGTCATAACATGAAATGCAGCTCACCGTGAAGTCCCCGCAATAGCCGCACCTTTGCATCCCAAAGACCATCAGACATATATATACCTGCAGAATAAGTGCAGCAAGTGTAGCATGAGTACGTAAATCAACACGTAGCCAGTAAGTATCTAGCCTAACCCCAAAGAAGTAGTGACAAGGGGTCGACATCGACACTAACTAGTGGTCCAATAAATCAAATACAGTAGGAAGTAAGCAAATATGAGGCAGGGTAAATAAACAGTATAAACAAACATAGGTACGTGGTACAATCCTCCTCTGAACAGTAAACTCAAGCTCACAATTATCAGTCACCTCTTCAACCGAAGTATATGAGTAAAATGGTTCCCACCACATAGGTTGTCACAACTCAAATCAGGAAAATTCACGGATACGATGGCTTCTTGTCAAATATTACGCACGAAGCTGCCCGATCCCGCAAGAGTATTTCATGAAGTTGCCGAGGCGAACGACCCGATCCTATAAGAGTATTTATTGAAATGCCTAGGCGAACGCCCTGATCCCATTAGAATATGATGATGCCGAGGCGAACGGCCCGATCACATAAAAACATGATACTGCCGAGGTGAATGGCCCAATCCCATAAGAATATGATACAGCCGAGGCGATTGGCCCGATCCCATAAGAGTGTGGTACATAATCCTGCTGAGGCGAACAGCCTGATCCCATAAGAGTGTGGTACATAGTCCTTGTTATAACCCATATTTGTACGTGTTAGATTACACCGTAAGATAGTCTACCTAGGTTCGAGGATAGAATTACCTTTGAGACAATAAGAGTTTAGTCCTATTGGTCTTAAACGATACAAAGGTTTATAAGGGTGGTTAACAAGTATTAGAGGATAAACGAGTTAAGGATGTTATAACTCGCGTTTTTGGGAAAATCGAGAGGTGGTTAACATCACCAAGAGGTCATGTTTTAAGGTATTTGGATGATATGATATCCGTTTCATAAGTCTTGAAGTCAAACGAGTTATGAAACAAAAGTCGACAAAAGTTGTCGCAACTTAGGTTCACAATTTTACTTAAACGTTAGGTCAAATGTTTCTGCGATTTTCTCCCAGTTTACAAGGAATTACGGGGTGATCTACCTACCAAATTAAAGGTCTATGAGTCTAGTTTCTAATGCTTCAAACCGTTTGTCAATAAGATCTGGGAGTATTGATATAATTGCATTTCCGTAGAACTGTGCAGGCTGGTAGGTGACAAGTAGGTGCATCACCTACTTGCCAAAATTAAGGGCTAAAATTTAAAAGCCCCAAGTCGGTCAAGAGAGGGATTTTAAAAGCTTCTAAATCCAGCTAATTCACTATTATTTCACAGCTTCAAAACCGAAAAGAACCCCTGCAACCCTTCCCCAAAATAATCCCACACAAAGCCTAATCGATTTTCCCCTCTTTCAAGTTCTAGTTGAAGGTAAACCCTAGAGTTTGAGGAACCAAAGCAAGGGCTGAGTTATCTAACAAGCAAGGTGAGTTTACTGCTCTATTTAATACATGTTTTCTACTGTTAAGTCTTGGTAAGTCGTTCTATGTGTGTAAGAACTCACGGGACGGTGATCGGAAGCCGTGAGTTCGAGTTATTCACTTGTAGCGGACTGTTTTGTGTTGCTGTAAAATTGCGTGTTATACTACTGATTTGTGGAGTTTTGGATGGGGAAGGGTGTGGAGAAACACCATATATATTTTGGGTTGAGGCCTGATAGTTGTTCATAACATTTTCGGATCGTTTGACATGACTATAGTGGCCATTGTACGTATGAAGTGATTGGTTTGTGTGTGGACTATTTTGGGAGGTTCAATATGATTCTTATTGATGTTGTTTGGCTGTTTGGTGGCTGTTTTGACTTGTGTGAAGTCATATATATAGGGGAGGTGCTGTCCGTTTTATCGCAAAATAGGTTACAGTCGGTACGTAATAGTTACGACGCTTAAACGATAACGTTAGTGTCCTTTCTCTTATTGTAGACTAAGAAGTCATGGAAGTTTCATAGCTTGAGATTGAAAAGTATTGCAAGGTATGTGAGACTATCCTTTTCCTTCTTTTGCACGACTCTGACTGTACACAATGCAATGAACGAACCCCAAAGATACTCTACTCTTAGAAGGTAGCAGTACGTATATTGTTTCCCCTCTTATGGGAGGATTGGTATGTTATTATTTCACCATGGTAGTATGACTCTTATAAGTCCAGCATGCATTATCTATTTACTCTACCGAGCTGCACTATAGTCGGCCGGGTATGGCACCTATTGTGCAACTATACATATGTATATGTTTTACTCTACTTAGTCGCGCTATAGTCGACAGCTATTTAACTCTACCGAGCCGCGCTATAGTCGGCCGGGTATGGCACCTATTGTGCAACCACTGATCAGTTGGGTATGATAATGAGGAGGCCCATAGAGGCATATGTATGAGATGATGATGGCCCACAGAGGCGTATATATGTATATGATGATTTTAAAAAGGATATAAATATATGTATATGCATATGCATGTCAGGCATGACATGGTTAGTCGCCCTCAGAGGCATTCAGATGGTACAGGTTGTATGTCTCTTACCCTGATGCTTATTATTGTTCTTGCATTATGTTTCCTGTCTTACATACTCAGTACATTATCCGTACTGACGTCCTTTATTTGTGGACGCTGCATGTCGTGCTGCAGGTCCGAGCGGGCAGATAGACGAAGCTCCCCCACCACAGTAGGCTACCCAGTTCAGCA
Organism: Nicotiana obtusifolia; assembly: GCA_002018475.1. NCBI lineage: Eukaryota > Viridiplantae > Streptophyta > Magnoliopsida > Solanales > Solanaceae > Nicotiana > Nicotiana obtusifolia. Next base: position 126,332 of record MCJB01051741.1, read on the forward strand.
GATATTGGCGAGATCCATCCTTCGGACTTGCCACAGTCTTGGTATGCATTCTGTTTTGGGCATGTCGGGTCCTTGTTCCGACATAGGTTGCATTATGTACGTTTTTGTAGAGGCTCATAGACAATTGTCAATTTATGCATAGGCAAGTGATGGGTTGACTTATGTACAGTTGAATTGCCTTGTCGGCAAACGTATGTATTTTGTTTTATGGTTTTGCATTGCAGCCTTGTTGGCCATATTATGTATATAAGTATGTTCGTATCATGGCATGACGTCTCGGTTCATTATAATTATTGTTCGAGATTATATGCATATGACAAGCCTTAGTTAGATGAAGAGTACGCCGGTGCCCGTTGAGTAGGGTCCGGTGCCAGTCGCGGCCCTCCGGCTTGGGTCGTGACAGAGGCCTTCCTTCTTTTGTCTTGGAACTCTTGTTCTTATTTAACAACTTGTTGAGCTAATATTTCTAGAACATATGAGATGGCATCCCCACGTTAGCATTGACTCATTGTTGTTAAACTTTGTTGAAGAAGAAGTGTTCAGGAGGTGCATTAACCTTCTACCCCTCCAACAACAACAACTACACCTCAATTCCAAACTATTGAAGTTGATTATATGAATCCTCACTTCTTTCTTTAAGCATTTCTCATGTCATCGCCTTACCACAACAACAAAAAAAGAGTGAAAGGAAGTTTTTATATAATAATAATAATAATAATAATAATAATAATAATAATAATAATAATAATAATAATAATAATAATAATAATTCTCTAAGAAGTCTAAACCTATTCTTAACTTAGATATCCTCTACATGGATCTTTTTCTTCCATTGTGTCATCTCTTGAGCTAATTCTTCATTTGTTTCAAGGATTTGTAGGTCTTTCGAGATAACTTCTTTCCATGTGATTTACGTCTACCTCGTCCTCTCTTAACTCCCTTCATTCACTATATTTTTATACCTACAGACTGGTGCATTTGTCAGTTGATGTAGGATATGGCCAAACCATCTCAAATGACCTTCTCTGATTTTATCCCCAATGCATGCTGCTTGCACCTTCTGATGAATGTGATTATTTCTAATCTTATATAATCTTGTCAACACTCATTTTGTGGATATATTGAATATTGGCAATCTAACGCTTACTATCATATAACATTGTCGGTCTTATAGTTATGTTATAAAACTTACCTTTTACTTTAATTGTCATCCTACTATCAAATACCACCCTGGTAGCACTTTTTCATTTCTGCCCTCTGGTCTAAGCCTATGAGTAATATCTTTATCTACCATTTTATTCTCTTGAAATAACAAGCTTAGATATCTAAATTGATTGCATTTTGGCACCACAATCTCATCTAGTCTCACCTCAGCTCCGCTCTTCTCATGCTGACTAGACTTGCAGTGTATGTATTCAGTCTTACTTCTTCTTATCCTAAATCCGTTACTCTCCAATGTGCTTCTCCATAGCTCAAGCTGTTGGTTGGCATCCTCGCTAGTTTCATAACACAATACTTTTCCTTGTTTTGATAGGGAAAATATTTTCTCCAATTGGAGAAAAATGAGTATATGAGGAAATATTTTCAAAACATTTAAACCAACCAAACATGAGAAAATTGAAAAACTTTTTCCAGAAAATGTTTTTCTTCCTATCAAACACACCCTAAATACAGTTATCTATATTTAGGAGTTGCATTTAGTTAGTAGAATTCTTTCCTGTATGGGTAGCTGTAAAAATTGAGGACAAAATCGTGATTGAGCAGTAAGGGGTCGTTTGGTAGTATGTATTAGAGAAAATAATATATGCATTAGCTTTGATATTATTAACTCCTTGTTTGGTAGTATTTTTTGACCTCTGTATAACTAATATACTCTATTCAGTACTATTTTTATACACAAAAAATGTAGCATTAGTAATATCATGATTTTTAATATATGAATAAGCATGTATAAAGACATAACTGCTCTTTCAAAACCTTTAATACACCAAACCAAACAGAAAATAAGAAATAATCTCAGAATAACTAATCCGGCATTACTAATTCTAACATTACTAACACACCCTATTCAGTACTATTTTTATACACCCTACCAAACGACCCCTAAATGTTGTCAAGTAATAAGCTTTCGTTGCACAAGTCTAAGCGTAATTTCGATGGTTTAGGCGTTTTGGTCCTGCAGTTTTATGTTTTTTGATTGTAAAGGAATGCTTAGAGCATCACTTGAATTCATATCAAACAGTAAGTTCCATATTCAATTGTTAAACTTCTATCTTCTCTCCGGTAGAAATCTCATGAAAAAAAGCTACTATATAATCTCTAACTGAATATCCGGAAGTGCCTTGAAACAAACTGGCCAAATAAGTCTTTAGTGCTGGGTTGAAGACTTGGAAGTGCTAAAGTTTATATCAGTGTTGACCTTATCTGATATCAAATTGGTGCCAGGTTCAACCAATGAAACAGTAAACGAGAGAAGAGAAGAGCAGGGAGGAAGAAGAGACGAGAAAGAGAGAGAACTCCGAGAGAAGGCAATCAAATCTTTATTAGTTGTTATAAAAAATTTTTTGTATAAATTTAAATAACGTTTAAATACAATATGTCAAACACTTAGTAAAAATAGTATAGAAACAGTAAACTACAGAAACTGGAGAATGAACAGAAACAGTATAAAAATATTTTCAGAATATAATCGAGCTAACTTTGTTCAAAGTGTGTCCTTACGAAAATTATTCCCCTCACAGTACTCGAGGTTGATGGAATATCCCCTCCTAGGATAGAACGATTATCTTACCAGAATAGTAGTACTCTAAATTCCGGTAGCAGCGAACCACTCAACGGTAGTGTATCACACAGAATAAAGAAGAGAGTTTTTGAGAAAGTTAGATTGCAAAAAAATTCATTATAAATTCTAGAAAAAATCTGGAATTTATAGTTGTTGGAGATACTGATTCTGAATGTTTGCAACCATTCAGATTAGTCACCAGGTTTTTTTGGAGGGAAGTTCGAAAAAATTCGGGAAGAGGAAAAACGGACCGGGTCGGTCACAAGTCGCAGGTCGCGCACGGGTCAGGGTCGATCCGCGTTGGATGGTTTCTTATTTATTAAATAAATAAATAATTAATTAAATAATTAAGAAAAAGCTTGTCCAAAAAGATAATCAATCAATCGATCTTTGACAAATCCAAATCCAAATCCAAATCCTTAAATCCGAAGCCGAAGCCGAAGCCGAAGCCGAGCCGAGCGAGCGACGACGACGGCGCGAGGAGTCCTTGCCCTTCCAACCCTTTTAGCAACTAGAGAAGGTGTAATGTAATATATACACCTCTCTTTTTCTTTCTTTTTTCTATGTGGGACAAATGCTTTAACCAAAGTAAAAGGGACCTTTTACATTCTCTTCACTTTTCATCCCGTCATTTTCCATTCACCAATGTCAAAACCCAACAATCCCCCACATGAATGGGGAATGGCCATAATATAAAAGAATGCGGGACGAGTGTGATATACAACCGAAGATTATCTGCATCTGGATAATTAGGTTTCTCTTTGAACTTCTCCGTCGTGAACTTATATCGGATATACTTGATCAATCGGTAGATTTTATATCTTTGAACTGTCGAACTTTGTTGTATACCTAGACAACATAAGTCACACAATCAACCCTCAACCGTTTATGGTTCTCCCGGTTGTGTTCGTTTCAGCCATGAACACCGTCTGGTTTCATGAGTGCATAGAGAATGGGCCTTCATTGTCATTCTCCTTTAAAGCGGTTTACACTTAACACTCACATAGGTGATTTCTAAACATGTGGTCCTATAGCCACATTATCTGGTCATACACTACCAGATTTAGATAATCATTAAAAAATCTTAGTGCTTTTATTAACTCATTAATAAGCCATAAAGTTTTATCCTTATTTGTGAACATTGTCTTCATCCGAGAATGGGTTGAGTATTTGAAAATATTGAACCGTCAGTCACAACTTTGTTTGATCTCTTTGAACCTAGCTCTTGGGATCTCTAGTCTGCTAAGTAGAGTTACCGCCATGATGACTTGTCCTCGGCCTTAACCCCATTTCATTGATGATCTACTAACTCCCTCTCTAGATAAGCCTTTTGTAAGTGGATCCGCCACGTTATCTCTTGACTTTACATAATCAATCATGATAATGCCACTAGAGAGGAGTTGTCTAACGGTATTGTGTCTCCGTCGTATATGACGAGATTTTTCGTTATACATTACGCTCCCCGCCCTACCTATTGCTGCATGACCGTCACAATGTATACATATAGGAGCCAAAGGTTTGGGCCAGAATGGAATATCTTCTAGGAAATTCCGGAGCCATTCAGCTTCTTCACTGGCCTTGTCTAAAGCTATGAATTCAGATTCCATAGTGGAACCGACGATGCAAGTCTGTTTGGATGATTTCCAAGACACTGCTCCACTCCCAATTGTGAAACCATATCCACTCGTGGATTTAACTTCAGACGATCCAGTGATCTAATTTGCACTACTGTATCCCTCAATCACTTCGGGATATTTATTATAATGCAAAGCATAGTCTTGAATATGTTTCAGATAACCCAAAGCTCGTTTCAGTGCCATCCAATGTATATGATTAGGATTACTTGTAAACCGACTCAGTTTGCTAATAGCACATGCTATATCTGGTCGTGTACAATTCATGATATACATCAGACTTCCCAACACTCTCGCATAGTCCCCTTGTGATTAATTTTTACCTTCATTCTTTTGAAGTGCATAACTCACATCAATTGGAGTTTTGACAATCTTGAAATCCAAGTACTCGAACTTGTCAAGTATTTTCTCTATGTAGTGAGACTGTGATAATGCTAAACATTGTGGAGTTCTATGAATTCTGATTCCTAAGATTACATCAGTAGCTCCTAAGTCTTTCATGTCAAATTTGCCAGCCAGCATGCGCTTTGTAGCATTTATATCTGCCATATCTTTTCTCATTATCAGCATGTCATCAACAAACAAACAAACAATGACTTCATGACCTAGAGTGTTTTTAATGTAAACACATTTATCACATTCATTTATTTTAAAGCCATTTGCCAACATAGTTTGGTCAAATTTAGCATGTCATTGTTCGGGTTCTTGTTTAAGTCCATAAAGCGACTTTACAAGTTTGTACACTTTCTTTTCTTTACCAGGAACCATAAAACCCTCGGGTTTTTCCATGTAAATTTCTTCCTCCAAGTCACCATTTAAGAAAGCTGTTTTAACATCCATTTGGTGAATTTCAAGACCATACATGCCAGAGCCACTAACACCCGAATGGACGTTATTCTTGTTACAGGCGAGTATGTGTCAAAATAATCAAGACCTTCCTTTTGTCTATAACCTTTAACCACAAGCCTTGCCTTATATTTGTCAATAGTGCCATCAGCTTTCATTTTCCTTTTAAAAATCCATTTAGAACCTAAAGGCTTGTTTCCAGGAGGAAGATCAACCACTTCCCATGTGTGGTTATCTAAGATTGATTGAATCTCACTATTGACTGCCTCTTTTCAAAATGTTGAATCAGGAGATGACATAGCTGCCTTGAAAGTTTGAGGCTCATTTTCAAGCAGGAACATCACAAAATCTAGACCGAATGAAGTAGATGTCCTTTGACGTTTACTACACCTTGGATTTTCTTTGCTAAGGGCATCCTTCTTTGGTTCTTCCCGTGGTCGTTTAAATCTTTCATTTGACGAGTCACATCCAATTTTATACGGATAGATGTTTTCAAAGAATTCAGCATTATCAAATTCAATTACCGTATTATTATGAATTTCGGGATTGTCATAATCATGAACCAAATATCTACATGCTTTAATATTTGTTGCATATCTAATGAAAACACAATCCACGGTTTCTGATTCCATTTTCACCCTTTTGGATAAAGGTACTTGTATCTTTGCTAGACACCCTCACACTTTAAAATATTTCAAGTTGGGTTTTCTTCCTTTCCATTTTTCATAAGGAATAGAGTGTGTTTGACTATTCGGTTAGCTATAAGGATAACTCCCCCCCACAAATTCTGCGATAAACCGGAACTGATTAGTAAAGCATTCATCATTTCTTTCAATGTCTGATTTTTCCTTTCCGCAGCTCCATTGATTGTGGTGTGTAGGGGGCAGTAGTTTGATGGATGATTCCATATACTAAATATATTTCTGCAAAAGGAGATTCATATTCTCTACCCCTATCACTTCTAATCATTTTAATCTTTTTATTCAATTGATTTTCGACTTCATTCTTATATTGCTTAAATGCTTCTATTGCTTCATCCTTACTATTTAGCAAATAAACATAACAATATCGAGTGCAATCGTCAATAAAAGTTATGAAATACTTTTTCCCACCGCGAGATGGTATTGACTTCATATCACAAATGTCAGTGTTGATTAAGTCTAAAAGCTTTGAATTCTTTTGAACAGACTTATACGAACGCTTAACAAACTTTGATTCAACACATATTTGACATTTAGATATATTACACTCAAATTTAGGCAATATTTCATGATTAATCCTTATTCGCAAGGTTTTGTAATTGACATGTCCTAAACGAACATGCCATAAATTATTTGACTCCAATAAGCAAGAAGAAGCAGATTTTTCATTAATACTGTCAACAACCATTACATTGAGTTTGAAAAGGCCCTCGGTGAGGTATCCCTTTGCTACAAACATGTCATTCTTACTAAGTATAAATTTATCACTAACCAGCACGCACTTAAACCCATTTTCACGAGTAGTGCGGCTGAAACTAGATTCTTCCTAATTGTTGGAACGTGCATGACGTTGTTGAGAGTCAGCACTTCTCCGGATGTCATCTTCAATAGAACCTTTCCATATCCTTCAACTTCGGCTGTTGCAGTATTTCCCATGTATAGCTCCTCTTTGGGTCCAGCAAGAGTGCAGGTTGCAAATGCTTCCTTAACAGCACACACATGTCGGGTGGTGCCAGAATCAAGCCACCACTCCTTTGGGTTACCAGCCAGATTGCACTCAGACAGCATTGCAGACAAGTCATTAACATCTACCACCATATTTGCTTGATCCTTTTTTTCCCCTATTTGTCCTTCTTGGTTTTATGGCCTGCTTTACCATAATTATAACAGTTGCCCCTGAATTTTTTCTTGTTAGGATACTTCTCCTTTAAAGAAGGCCTCTTCCTTTTCTTGTTCTTTTTCGGAGCAGCATCTTCAACGACGTTTGGCCCTTCAATTGGTGAACTCTTACGGTACTTCTTCTTAGTGGTTTTGTTATCTTCCTCAATCTTGAGATGAATCACAAGATCCTCCAACTTCATTTCCTTTCTCTTGTGCTTAAGATAATTCTTGAATCTTTCCATGAGGGTGGCAACTTCTCAATCATTGCAGCCACTTGGAACGCTTACTATCATACCTTCAGTAATAAGGTCATGGAAGATAAGTTGAAGCTCTTGAACTTGGGGTCCAACAGTTTATCCATCCACCATTTTGTAGTCTAGGAATTTGGCAACCACAAACTTCTTTAAGCAAGCATCTTCGGTTTTGTACTTCTTTTCAAGTGCACTCCATAATTCTTTGGAGGTCTCTACTGCACTGTAGACGTTGTACAAGTCATCTTCTAAGGCACTTAAAATGTAGCCTTTGCACAAAAAATTAGCCTGTTTCCATGCCTCAACAATCATAAATTTTTCATTGGCCGGCATATCAGTAGCAGGCACAGGAGGGTCTTCGTTCGTGAACTTCTGCATACCAAGGATGGTAAGCCAAAAGAACATTCTTTGCTGCCATCCTTTAAAGTTGGCACCAGTGAACTTCGTAGGTTTCTCAGCCGGTGGAACAACAGTACGAGTTGTAGGAGTAACCGCTGGTGCAACATTCACAAAGGGATTTCGAGTCGCAGAAGGAGTAGCACTTTCGCTTGCCATTTGACAAACTGTTCAGAATAGCAAAAATTTTCCAACAACAATGGTGAAGTTTTTATGTTCTTCAAATCGTTGTACAAGTATGAACTCTAATATTCCAACGAAGTTTTTATGTCTTCAAGTTAGAATACGAAATTTCATACGGAGTAGAAAATCACACAGATTTTAGTCTCCAAAATAGAATACAGATTAATATATAAACTGATAATTTCCTTAAGATTGTTGTCAAAAATAATCTGTATAAGTTTAAATAATATTTAAACACAATCTGTCAAACACTTAGTAAAAATAGTGTAGAAACAGTAAACTACAGAAACTGGAGAATGAACAGAAAATAGTGCAGAAATATTTTCAGAATATAATCGAGCCCACTTAGTTCAAAGTGTGTCCTTAAGGAAATTATTCTCCTCACAGTACTCGAGGTTGATGGAATATCCCTTCCCATGATAAAACGATTATCTTACCAGAACAGTAGTACTCCAAATTCCGGTAGCGGCGAACCACTCAACGATAGTGTATCACACAGAATAAAGAAGAGAGTTTTTGAGAAAGTTAGATTGCAGAAAAATTCCTTATGAATTCTGGAAAAAATCTGGAATTTATAGGTGTTGGAGGTACTGATTCTGAATGTTTGCAACCATTCAGATCAGTCACCAGGTTTTTGGAGGGAAATTCAAAAAAATCGGGGAAGAGGAAAAACGGACCGGGTCGGTCACAAGTTGCGGGTTAGGGTCGATCCGCGTTGGATGGTTTCCTATTTATTAAATAAATAATTAATTAAATAAATAATTAAGGAAAAGTTTATCCAAAAAGATAATCAATCAATAGCTGTTGGAGGTACTGATTTTGAATGTTTGCAACCATTCAGATCAATCACTAGGTTTTTGGAGGGAAATTCGAAAAAATCCGGGAAGAGGAAAAATGGACCGTGTCGGTCACAACTCGCGGGTCGCGCGAGGGTTAGGGTCAATCCGCGTTGTAATTAATTAATTAAATAGATAAATAATTAATTAAATAATTAAAAAAAAGTTTGTCCAAAAGGATAATCAATCAATCTTTGCCGAAGCCGAAGCCGAAACCGAGCGAGCGATGACGACGGCGCGAGGAGTCCTTGCCCCTCCAATCCTTTTAGCAACTAGAGAAGGTGTAATATAATATATACACCTCTCTTTTCCTTTCTTTTTCTTATGTTGGACAAATGCTTTAACCAAATTAAACAAAAGGGACCTTTTACATTTATATTTTCCATATAAGCGACCAATGTTGGTCGCAAAGTGCAAATCTGATATATTTATATTTTTCATATAAACGACCAACGTTGGTCGCTAATCTTGCCCAAATGTTACCCCTTTTATAGCGACCAACGTTGGTCGCAAAATTTAAACGTCGGTCCACTTCAGCGACCATCTTTGGTCGTAAATTGTGAAATTTCTTTGACCAAATTGGTCTGACCAGTCCGGTCAACATGTTGACGAAAATTGCGACCAATTAGCGACCAACCTTGGTCGCTAATTTCTTTAAGTTTATTTTTTATTTTTTTTACTAGTTTTGCGACCAATGTTGGTCGCTTTTTTTGGCAGACCAACGTTGGTCGCTAATTCTTGGTCGCTTTTTTGCTGTTTTCTAGTAGTGAAAACAAAAGGGACCTTTTACATTTCCTTCATTTTTTATCCCATCATTTCCATTCACCAATATCAAAACCCAAAATTAAAATCCCAAAAGTATGTGTTTCCAATTACAATTCCCTACTCATATTTCTAGACAACCGAAAGGAAATGCAAAATTTGTGAAAATGCACTAAGTTTCACGCCAAAACAATAATTGAAAATGAAATGCAATTAATGTTTGAAATTGGCTAATCAGCATCCTACACGATCCTTGACTTGTCTTGCACGTCAGTTGTAGCTGAAATATGTATTGTCAATACCCTCAGATGAACAAGAATAGTGGTGGCAAAGTGAATAAAAGAAAATAATTATCCATCCATATTATCTATTAAAATATGGGTTGGATAATGAACTTTTTAAAAACGGGTCAAATATGGATAAGAACTATATTATCCGCTTAGAAAATGAATAACTAATAGATAGCTAATGAGTTAAACTTTCACATTTGTGAAGTCTCAAATTGGGGGTTCCTTTAGTTTGGAAGATAAGAATTTCGCCAAAAGTAATCATACTCAAAAAGCCATAAATAATACGGATATTCATATTATCCGGCGATTAACTTATTTTTTATCCATATTAAATATGGGTCGGGTCGAATAATTTGTCCGTTTTATATTACCTGTTTTCGACCCGTTCCATAGCGGACCCTACCTGCCCGTTTGCCACCCCTAATCTAGAACATGTGGATGAATAATTTCAGTAGGTATATCATAGCAGAAGTTAAGTTGTGACACGTCGAAGGTGGGGTGTATATGAAAATAAGTTTTGAACTTCTGGAGGTAACAATAACTTGTAAGCAATAAAACCCTCTCTTTCCACTATGGCAGAGGGACCAACGTACCTAGAGGTTAGCTTGTGGTATGGAGAGATAGACATGGTGTAGTACCTATAAAGCTGAAGCTCGACAAAGACCCAATCACCCACTATAAACTGCTTATCAGTTGTACGAGCATTTATCTGGTCTTGCATTCTTTTTTGAGCTCTGGACAAATGAAACTTGGCTAACTGCATTTTGCGCTTTCTTAATAATGATACTGTTTTCAATCTGTACTACTAAAAATAAATAACGAAATAGTAATTCTGAAATAAATCGAGCCCATTGAATACACAGTGTGTTCTTAAGGAAATTATTCCCCTCAAGTACTCGAGGTGCTGGAATATTATCCTCTCAGGATAGAACGATTAAACTCACTAATGTATTGGTACCAAAAACTCTTATGAACTTCGAACCACTCAATGGTTGTAAAACACACTAGAATAGATTTGTGCAGAAGAAGAATAAGTCTTAAAGTTCAAAAAATTTGTAAGGAAGAATATGAGGAATCAAAGGAATTTATAGCCAATGGAAGTACTGTTTCTGAAAGTCCACAACTCTTCAGAATACTCACTTAAAAACGGGAGGAAAATTTTAAATAAAAATCCGGGAAGAACTAGATCGGGTAACGCAAGGATCCGGTTCGGGTTGGATATATGAGTTAATTTAATTAATATTTTATTAAATAATTTTGTCTAAAAAGATTAATTAATCTATCTTTGACCGGAGCCGAAGCCGAACGAGCGACTACGGCACGAGACTTGCCTTCTTTTTAATTCTTTAAGAGCTAGAAGAAGAGCAATTGTATATATACCCATCAAAAGCCTTTTCTTTCTCTAATATGAAACAATGTTCCTTTGTCTAAGAGAAAAATTCAAGTATTTCATTTTTCTTCTATTTTTCATTCACTCTTTATTTTAAGTTAATCAAACTTAAACCTAACAAAAACCTCTTTAATTGGGTCCAATGAAGATTCACTAGGGAGATAAGGTGAATGTACTGGAGGTGGATAACCATAAAGTAATTCAAAATGGGGATGTTTGAATAGCAAAGTGGGATCTGAAATTATACCCCCATTTAGCTAAAGGAAAAAAAGAATACCAATGAACAGGGAAACACTAGTACAAAAACACTTCAAATAGGTCTCCAAGCACCTATTGAGGACCTCAATTTGGCCAGCTGTTTGAGGGTGATATGCTGTTAAAGTCTGCAATGTGACACCATAGACGGGCAATAGTTCCTTACAAAAGAAATTGATGAAAACTGGATCTTTATCACTTGTAATGAACCATAAAGCTTATAGATGTGATCGAAGAACAGAGATACACGTGAATGGGCAATATAAGCGGGGGCGGATTTGAGGTGGTACAACACCCGCACGCTTCGGGTAAAATTTTGAAAATATAGCTATATATCTAGAACAAAACGTATATATTTATTAAATGCCACCTGCCACTGGTTCAGCAAGGTTTTGAAGTCTTATGGTTCCTAAAGAACCCGAGTTCGAATCTACATGGATTCAAATTAAAATGCTCTGTGTTGCTGCTTGTTCTTATTTTTGTTTTTGTTTCTGCTTCTTCCCTTCTTAAAAAGATATCTTTGCATTAATCTTCCCTTTTCCCCCCATACCAGTATACTTACTTTAAAGGCAATTTATTTCGATAAGTCATTTGAATTAATATCAGTTAATATATAGTATCTCTTTCTTTAGATGACGCTGATTCTCATAGATTGAAAATTTGAAGCTTTTGCTTTGCAAAGAATTGCTATACAAACTTGGGAATTAAGATGATAAACTGAACTCGAGAATATGGAAGGTAAATTAATCTAGTTAAACGAATAATTTGTAGAAGTTAAGCAATTTTTAAAGCAAATTTTATAATTGGAGGTGCTCTTTCATTATTATTATTATTATTATTAATATTATTATTATTATTATTATTATTATTATTATTATTATTATTATTATTTTGCAATTTCTTTCGTAATATAATTTAAACTTAAGCTTGAAAAAAAAGGTAACTAGGCAAAAGCGAACATATTTGTTTATATATGTGAATAAAAGCTTTAATCAACGTAATCAGAGTAACAAAATCCTAATCGAATCGACCCACCTTTTTCATTGGATTTTTGTGGCCAGAGGTAAATCTAGATATATATATATATAAAGAGTGGAACCTGCAGCCTCTTAATCCTGAATCCGCCTATGTTAATAAGGATGGAAAATGCAATAAAATGGCCATACTTGATCAGCATGTCCACAATGACCCAAATAGCAGTTTTGCCCTTTACTGAAATCTAAATTGATATTAGTACAAGGCGGTGCAGCGATAGGCAGAGGATGCAGAAGACTAAAAGATGCAGTGGTATTACACTTGTTCTCTGGTACACTGAACACCTGTGAATAAAGTCAAGAATATCGGTCCTTATTGCAAAAATAGGCTAGTATCTTCCTAGTAGTAGCATCAATACCACTTAATCAAGATATACATAAAGAGTGGAACCCGCAGTCTCTTAATTCTGGATCTGCCTCTGTTAATAAGGATGAAAAATGACAATAAAATGGTCATACTTGATCAGCATGTCCACAATGACACAAATAACAGTTTTTCCCTTGAATGAAATCTAAATTGATATTAGTACAAGGCAGTGCAGGAATAGGCAGAGGATGCAGAAGACTAAAAGATGCAGTGGTATTATACTTGTTCTCTGACACACAGAACACCTGTGAATAAAGTCAAGACTATCTGTCCTTATTGCCAAAATAGGCTAGTATCTTCCTAGTAGTAGCATCAATACCACTTAATCAAGATATACATAAAGAGTGGAACCCGCAGCCTCTTAATTCTGGATCTGCTTCTGTTAATAAGGATGAAAAATGACAATAAAAGTCATACTTGATCAGCATGTCCACAATGACACAAATAATAGTTTTGCCCTTGAATGAAATCTAAATTGATATTAGTACAAGGCAGTGCAGGAATAGGCTGAGGATACAGAAGACTAAAAAATGCAGTGTTATTATACTTGTTCTCTTACACACAGAACACCTGTGAATAAAGTCAAGACTATCTGTCATTATTGCAAAAATAGGCTAGTATCTTCCTAGTAGTGGCATCAATTCCCGATTGACCACCAGCTTAGAATACCATAAAGTCAAAATTCTAAGGATATTACTGCGAACCAGCCCAGTCCGTGATACTGTATTTTTTTTTGTTGGTTAAAAGTTAAATAAACGCCTCAGTAGCATCATCTTTAGGTTTTGTGAGCAGGCCTTAGTTACGTGTCATTAGAAAGTTGCGCTTTCTCGGAAAGAATATATATCCTGAGGGTGTTACCTCGGAAAAGAATTGTTAAAATCATGTAGTATGATTTAAGAAGGCACAACTTTTTAAAATGACACCTTAAATCAAATTAGTTTTCTTTTCCTTAATAAATATTACTATTATTAAATTTATATATATGTAGAATCTGGTTAAAAAGAACAACCTTTTTGAAAGGACAATTCAAAACAAAATAGTGTTTTTTAAAAATAAATAATACTATTATTAAATAAATAAATATATTTTTACTAGTAGGATATTTAGATTATTTAGAAGGGCATTTTAGTAATTTAATTTTTAACTTAAGGATTTTCCACTCTATACATATAGATATAGATATAAACATAAATAGATATAATGATATGATATGATAATTTAGGGAAAACTGTCGTTGCCCCTCAACAATTGAAAATAAAATTTTTAATTTCCTCCATTTGATTTTGATTTAAAAAATGCCTTCGCCTTCAGTATATTTGCTCAAATCGCCTTTAGGAAAATTGATGGAGTTTCCCCTAGCAAGATCTCTGTATCTAAATAAATCAAACTAATATTGATGATAGTGTTAATCTCTGTATAATTAGCTCTTGTTCCTAGACAAAATTTCAATTATAGTGTTCTTATTTATAACTTATTACTTCCTTCATTAATTTAATTTTCATTATCTGCTAATAGTTGTGCTTAGGTCAAATTAATTATAATGTATACGCACGTAAGTGTGACAATACCTATGCTTAATTTGTTTGACCAAAAAGTATAAATTTCGGTTAAAATAATTAAATTTATATAATAATGAGTTAAACTTAGTTAATAATAATATCTCTAGATGTTGCTTCTGAAAAGGTGAATAATGTTGGATGGATGCGATGGAAAGTTGGCAAAAATATGCATTAACTATTCCAAATAGTATGAGCAATAATGTAGCAATAACTAGCAATAAATAACAATAAATTGTATTTAAGTAAATAGGACGAGTGATTCACCCAATAAAGTATGAACTAGTTGATTCCCCTCCTGACAATGATAAGTGACTGACAAATCCCAAAATGTTCGAATTATTCTTAGATCTGGTGGAAAGTTGTAGAATAATATGAACAAGAATCTAAATGTTTTATATCCTTGTAAGAGAGCGAGAATCTTTTATCAAAAGTCTGTTCTTGTCGAATGATGACACATACCTTACACCATTGTCCTCTTTTCTATTTATATGAGACACATTTCTTAACAAAACCTAATAGTACAAGTGCAGAGAATATCCAATAGAATAATCTTTTTAATATTCTATTTCCACGACTAGCCATTATAGCTTTGCTAACGGTACTCGACCTCGACCTTTATTGACATAACGACCACGAATCTCACTACTTCCTGGTCGACCTCGACTGATGACGGATTGAAGACTCTTTTTTAGCGTTATATTGTCTTAAATACTTTAGGGCAGATTTTGACCTATACAATTAGTCCCTCCGCTTATTGAGGCTGGCCTCAGACAGCCTTGATGAGTGAATTCTGTTTGTCGTGGTCGAGACGAATGGACGAGTGGGTTGGGTCCGCGATGTTTGAGATGAGCTGGCAACATTGACTTTTGTGAGTTACAACTTTTGGAGTTACGTCGTTTCTGGATCAAAGTGACGTCATGCGTCATTATGGTGCGTTTTCCTGATGCATTGCATCATTTCGCGTGCGAATGTTGGTTGGATCTGTCGCTTTGATACTGCTACTAAGTAATGATGGAAAAATTTCTTGGTTTCGATGCTTGAGCTCTTATAAATAGGGATGTAAAGGCACACATTCACGTTTTACAGATTTCCCATATCGAAACCTTGTGCCTTCTTCTTCTTATTCCATTGTTGTGTATCTTCTTTTCCTGGTCTAGCGATCCCTGTTGCTTTTAATTCTTTGTTACTTGAATACCTTCTCTTTTGTTAGAACTATGGCTAACGTATCTTCTAGTCCCAACGAGGAAGTAACCCGATTCCCTTGGCGATGATTTTGCCTCCTCACGCGGTTGGCGACTTTATTGCCGTTGAGGATGAGAACTTCCCTACGGTGGAGCAGATAATTCCTCGTGGTGAGAAAGTCAGGTTTGATTTTACAAAGGCGCCTGAAGCTGAGCCCAAGATCTCCGAGTCGGCGATGAAAGAGGCCGATTTATTAGAGCTTAGGGCTAAATTCGGCATTCCCGCTTGCATCAAGTTTGTCCCTACAGGGCGGGATGTGGTACAAGTCCACCACCCAGGGTATTGTGCATTCTACGCCTACCCCTTTCATGTCGTCCACGCTCTTCCCCTTCTTCCATTGGCGGAGGAGTTCTGCCACTTCTATGATGTTTGCCCGGCTCAACTCGCACCGTATATCTATAAACTTATAAGGATGCTTACTAAGTTTGAGGAATTAGCGGGGGTCGAGATTACACTTCGGCATTTGATGCATCTCTTCGCCCCTAGTTTCTATAGGGGGGACAATGTTAAACCTTCACCATCGAGGGGGCAAGTGCTTGGTGGTGAAGATGGATGACAAGGCTAACCGTCAATTCTGGCAATATTTTTTATTCGTTAGAACCGAGGACGTGGTGGCCAATGCAGATAGTTTCCCCTAAACTTGGAATTATACTCGTAAGTGTCTAACATCTCTTTGTTGAGGCATTTGATTTTCTTGCTTAGCCGTGGGTTTTAATTTCTTGCTCCTCTCTTATGCAGTCAAGACTACACCCCCTTCTTTGGTCGGGGACATTTCTGATTGGGTCGGCCGACTCATCCCTCACATCGCAGGATTTCGTGAGTGGCCGGGCTTTTTCAAGAAGTTTGGGCCTACTCCCTCCTTAATCGGTGAGTTTCTTAGTTTTGGCCTCTTAGTCATTTACCTTTTATAGTTTGCGCTGGTTGATCTTCTTTTCTTTTGTGCTTCTTTCAATTCCAGCTCGAGGGCCTTCGAGGAGGTCGAGAGCTCCCAAACCTGCATTCCGTAAGAGGAAAGCTGCTTCCTTTTCAGCTTCTACCCCCTCTATGACCGCGGCTAGGCTTGCTCACTCTTCGGTTCCACCTACTGTTGCTTCAGCATCAATTTCTTCTTCATATGCGGATACTTCGTCAGCGGAGCCTCCAAGTTCCCCTTTGTGGACGAAGAGGAGGAATCATTGCCAAGTGACGGGGATTTGGTGCCCTGTAAGAGGAGGTTAGTGGACGTTGGCGACGGGGTTGCACAGGCCGTAGATTCTGTGATGGATAATTTTACCCTCCGTGAGACGACGACCATAGTTATTGAAGATGACGTCGAGCTGGCGTCTGAGGTTCCGAGATCGGCGGAGGTCGTTTAGGGCGTATCTCTTCCTTCTACGACAATAGAAGTCGAAGGGCCAGCCACTAGGGCTTCTAATACTTCGCATAAGAGAGGCCTTCGACCTCGCGACCAGCTGATGGTGCTTCTTCGCCAGCCAATGGGAGAGGCAAAGGCGTTGAGAGGATGACTCTGAGGCGGGTTCAGACCTCAACGCTACAGAGCTGAGGATGACGGAAGAAGGATTTACCTAGCTGGAGGTGAGGCTGGAGGGGTCTACGTGGACCATTGCAATCCCATGGATCGTGATCTTTCGAAGAACACAGAGAACGTGGTCCCTGCCCTTGGTCCCCTTTGCTTTCCCTTTTGCTTCGACATGGAGGATAAAACCCTTAAAGAGCTGGATGACATTACATTATCGAGGAGCATAATAGGCCTCGCTCTCAGGGTAAATTTTTCAAGGCTTTTTTTTTTCCTGTCTGTTATATTCAAAATTTGGGCTTTGTTTTTAGTGATTTGCCCTTGTCAGTGGAGGTGTTCTATTTTTTTTTATTTTCTTTCTTTTTTGTGAGTGCAGACCGTGATCTTGGAAATTGAAAGCTCCCGAAGGGATGAAAAGCGTAAGGCTATATTTCACGAAGCTGCAACGCAAATACTTCGAGTACCGTAGCAAGTATCGGAAGATCAATAGGCGGTTTGGTGAGGGAGGCAATTCGCATGCCCTTCGAGACGAGCTAAAGGAAAAAGATGACGAGCTAAAGGAAAACGATGGCGGCCTCTGGGCGCAGGTGGTCGAGTTGCGCAAACAATTGGTGGAGTGTTGCCTGCAAATGAAGGTTCTTCACGGCGAGATCACCGAGAAACAGAATGAGTTAGAGAGGGCGGAGTTCGCTCGGTCGGAGGCTTCGAAGAAGATGGAGGCCCTTGAGGTAGTGATCTGGACTCTCCATTATGAGCGAGAGAACGACTTAGAAACGACAAGGCTTAAGGAAGAGCGCCTTGATGTGAGGATTGGAGTGTTGGAGAAAGAGATTACTGACCTCTACGACCGAGTTGCTGCTCTTGAGGCCGAGAAGGCTCGCTTACTGGCCCCACCATCCTCTTCCTATACTTCATACATTCCTAATGTTCCTCGAGAGTTATACGAGGGGTGGATTCATGCCGAGGCCCAGTTAGACTTGTTTTGAGATTTGCATGTGGCATGATCCATTTCTGGCCTTCCTTGAAGATGCTCGTGTTAAGCCTCGCGAAGCTCGAGTCGCTTGTGGTATGACCCAGCTACGCCAGAGGCCGGCAAGGACAAGGTGGATGAAGGTGTAGAACGACTCGAGTAGAATGCCTGGTATGATGCTGCATATCATGAGGGCGAAGGCGGCGATGGTGAGGGTGTTGAAGGTCAAGGGGCGATTCTGTTAAGGGCCAAGTCGGTGCGGATGTCGCAGTCCATGATGGTGGTGGCCAGTAGTTTTCTTTTTTGACTTTTTGTATATTTTTGTTTGTAGTCGGTGGCATCTTCATGAGCCTTTGTAAAAAATATTTTAAGTATGAAATGCCAACTTTGTTATTTGCATATGATTCTTTCTTGTGGTTCGTATTCGATCAAGGTTGAAC
Organism: Nicotiana obtusifolia; assembly: GCA_002018475.1. Taxonomy (NCBI): domain Eukaryota; kingdom Viridiplantae; phylum Streptophyta; class Magnoliopsida; order Solanales; family Solanaceae; genus Nicotiana; species Nicotiana obtusifolia. Next base: position 144,947 of record MCJB01051741.1, read on the forward strand.
ATAACCTACGTTTAATTATGGCCGAGGGCCGGTAGGTGTTAGTTCGAACGAGGTCGAATCATAACCTAAGTTTAATTATAGCCGAGGGCCAGTAGGTGTTAGTTCGAACAAGGTCGAATATAACCTACGTTTAACTATGGCCGAGGGCCGTTAGGTGTTAGTTCGAACGAGGTCGAATCATAACCTAAGTTTAATTATGATCGAGGTATAGTAGGTGTTAGTTCGAATAAGGTGGAACATAACCTACGTTTAATTATGGCTAAGAGCCGGTAGGTGTTAGTTCGAACAAGGTCGAATCATAACCTAAGTTTAACTATGGCCGAGCGCCAGTAGGTGTTAGTTCGAACAAGGTCGAATTATAAACTAAGTTTAATTATAGTCGAGGGCCGGTAGGTGTAAGTTTAAATAAGGTCGAACTTAACCTAAGTTTAGAAAGATATGCCTATAGGTGTGAAGTTTTTCGACATCGTATACTTTAAGCATTGTTTCCTTGGTTGTACACTTAGAGAAATAGAATAAACTTCTAGAATTGATGCTTTGGTCATACACTTGGAGAAATTTACAAATTTTCGGACATTGGCTAGCGTTCCAGTCCTAGACCCAGTCTATCTAGTCCCTTCATTGGTTGACCTGGAGGGTGCTTGAGAGGTCGAGCAATGAACTAGCCGTCCCATGCCTCCATCTTTGTGCACTTCGACTTGAAATGTTCCTTTCGTAGCCTCGTTAAAAACCTCCTTGAGAAAACCCAATTGGGATAAAACTCAGGTGAGGGAAAAAAGAGCACGACTTAGGGGATGCTACATCTCTTAAAAGTTGAAGAATTTGAGGTGGGTAATATTCCAGTTGTTTGGTAGTAGTTTTCCTTCCATTTTTTTCTTGTTGGAATGACCCTTTGTTCACTGTTGCCGTGATTTTGTACGGTCCATCCCAATTTTTTCCTAGTTTGACTTCCCATGGGTCTTTGCTTGCTTGTATTTTAGCTTTAAGCACGTAGTCCTCGACTTTGAGCGGCCTGGCCTTTACCTTCTTGTTATAATAGCATTTTGCTTATTGTTTTTGGGCAATCATTCTTATGTAGGCCATGTATCTTCATTCTTCGACTTTGTCGAGCTCCTACCTTATGCTTTCATCGTTCCTTGATCTGCTCTCATGGGAGTATCTTAGGCTGGGCTCCTCGACCTCGACCTGTATTACTGTATTAGTCCCAAAAACTAAATAGTAGGGTGTCTCTCCTGTGCTTTGTCTTCGACGTTGTTCGATAGGCCCACAGTACTTCTGGTACTATTTTCGGCCATAGTCCCTTGGCATCTTCAAGTTTTTCTTCATGATGTTCAATATGGACTTTTTGGAGGACTTCGCTTTCCCGTTGCTAGCTGGGTGATATGGCGTCGAAAGTATTCTTTTGATATGCCATTTCTCAAAAATTTCAGCGACCTTCTTTCCCGTGAATTGGGGTTCGTTATCGCAACTAATCTCCTTGGGGAGGCCGAACCGGCATGCAATGTTTTTTCATATAAAGGCGATCACTTCCTGTTCATGTATTTGGGCGAATGCTCCTACTTTTACCCACTTAGAGAAATAGTCAGTTAAAACCAAAAAGAATCGTACCTTACCTCGCCATGCCGGGAGGGGGCCGACGATGTTCATTCCCCATTTAATGAACGGCCAAGGTAAGGTGACCGAGTGGAGGTGTTCCCCCGCTTGGTGAATCATCGGGGAGTACTTTTGGCATTGCTCGCATTTTTTCATAAAGTCTGCAGCCTCCTTTTTCATGGTGGACCTATAATATGCTACCCGTATGAGGCATTTAACCAAAGACCGGTTGCCAGAATGAGCTCCACAATTGCCCTCGTGGACCTCTTCAAGGACACGCCGCGTCTGGTTTGGGCCCAAATATTTCTCTAGAGGGCTGCCGTACGTTCTTTTATACAGGTCGTTGTGGATGATATTGTACGTCTTGCATTCTAAAATTTTTGGCCTCTTTTTTATCATCTGGGAGTACGCCGCCTGGAAATATATAACAATACGGTTGCGCCAGTCCCAAGTTAAGTTTATGGTTCTTACCTCGATTTGGTATAGTGACTAGTTGAGAAGGTGGACCACACTTCTGTCTTCAGTTGTAATGTTTTTGCTGGCTGCGGCTAGTTTAGCGAGGCCGTCCGCCTCGGCGTTCTTTGCTCGTGGAATCTGGTCGAGTTAACATTCATCGAACTCGGGCAGCAGCTTGTAAATTTTGGTCTGATATTTTTGTAAACTTTGTAGCTTGATTTGGAAAGTCCCTATGACTTGGTTGACTATGAGTTGAAAATCGCAGCGTAGTCTTAGCCATTTTGCCCCGTACTTGCGAGCTAGCCTTAATCCTGCAATTACGGCCTCATACTCAGCCTCGTTGTTAGTCATATCCGGGCACCTTATGGACTGACAAATTACTTCGCTAGTTGGGACTTCGAGTACGAGTCCTAGTTCGGATCCTGACGTATTGGACACACTGTCAGTGTTCAAGACCCAGAGGTCTTATGTTTGGAGGGGGGGGGGG